>CM034297.1:11453997-11725300 GCA_019925795.1 Dendrobium chrysotoxum
CGAATTTTGAGGCTATGATGTTAGTATTGCAATCTTATTTACGCCCCTTTGGAAGGCAGTTGTTCTCTCCGGGTGCCTTACATGATCGTTTAGTCTGACTTTAAACTCAACTTCTACAACCAGGGGCTTTTGTTTTATTGCCCTTTGGATGGCACTAGTTTTCTCCGGGTGCCTCGCTGACCGTCTCGTCAGACATTTGACTCTTCTTCTGCAACCAAGGGGCTTTCGTGGCTGTCCTGCAATACCTGAGCCCTGTTTTGTCGCCGTTTTTCCATTTCTGTGATTTATCCTTTTTTTGTTTTCTTGAGGTTTTTTGGTTTTTTCTCCTACAGGTTTTATTTTCTTACCTCACTTGTAACTATTTTTATTTAATGAAATTTGGGCTTCTGCCCACAAATTCTCCCAAAAAAAAAAAAAAAAGAGGGCGTGATTTGATATGACAAGTACTCTTGAAAATTGACTTGGAGTGTTCTACTGATAAAGATTATTGATTTGATATGACAAGTACTCTTGAAAATTGACTTTTGAGTCAATAATATATACTTCCATGTATCTTCCATATGCTTCTTCATCTCTCTTCTATTGAGATGAACTTTCTACTGTTCATGCTCTTTTGCTATCCATTGAAGTGATGGATAGTAAGAAAAGACGATTAATTTTTGAAATCTCACACAAGTGGGATTCAATGGATCAAAAGAGAGTGAGAGCAAAATAGAAAGTCTTAACCCTATTTATAATTTTTCTGCTCGATTTGATCGTATAATATGACCAGTAATGCACCATATCATCCCAACGACCTTTTAATGTCACTATTGACTAGGCCAATCATATAGTACGTATGTATCATACAATATAAACTTCAACTTTTTATAGTCGTAGTGCTATCCTAAATGGCTAGTTGACCACGTTAACTCATGCAATATGAATTGAATTGCATAGTGCAAATTTTTTTATAGTTCATTTTAAGTGGTTATCTTTGCACTTAATGACCAAAGAATCTACAATCCTACATGTATCATGCAATACAATTTTGATCGTATAGTATGACATTAATTTTTTATCAAATTTTTTTATCATTTTTAATTTTTGGCTGACCTGGATCCTCCTAATACTTATAATCACATGAATAAAATAATAACAAATACAAACCAAACATAACAATCACATTAAACACAAGTACATTATATATATATATATACATTAATTAGTTTAACTTAATGGTCAAGAGCCTAAGTCTATCACTGCCAATCTTATTATGTGTGCACTAAAACTCTCATAACTGAGTGCCTTTGTTAAAATATTTGCTAATTATTTTTCTGCATTAATAAATTAAATGTCAACATCGCCCTTAGATATATGATATCTAGTGAAATAATACCCAATATCAATATGATTTATGTGCAAATATAGAATTAGATTTTTGATGATACAAATAATACTAGTATTATCACAAATAATTGGGACGATGTCCATCTGCAAGACCAAATCAAGATGTTATTGCACTAGACATAAGATCTGCTAAACATAGCTTTTTGTAGTAATATATTCTGATCCCGCCATGGATATGACTACATAATTTAATTTATACTTGGACAAGAAATTAGAGAAAGTTCAACAAACTGACACATTCTTAATGAGCTAAAAATGAGGCCGTCCCTCATAGCGGGTGATCAAGGGTCATCACAAATCAAATGGCTCACTACTCGCCACATAAAAAGTCAACCGCTAGGGTCATTGACCCCATCCAGAGCGAGTATTCTCATTCATGCTCATCAAGCTCAAGTAGAGGTAAGCAACTACTCACCGGGCCTTGAGCTCATGTTGCCATAACCATTCAACCTAGATCTATCCCTTTTTGCACAAAAAAAAAAAAAAAAAAAACAAAAAAACAAAAAAAGAGAGAGAAAAGAAAAACTCCTTTGCATCTCTCTTCTAAGGCAATCAAAGGCCCTCAGCACGGGTTGTTGACAACCACGATAAGCCTACTGGTTACATGCCTTTACATCTCAACAGTCATCAATGGACTCACCCAAGCGTACTCACTTGAACTTATTCAATACTATTAAAGTTGCCCCAAAAACAAATCATAAAAATTCATTCCGTGCCTCTCCATCTAGCTAGCCAAGAGGTGACATGTTTTTATAATAGTTTGTACTGAAAGTCATTAAATTAATGTATTTTTTATTCTTTCATGATGTAACTTTTTTTTATAGACCTTGAATCTATATAAATAAAATGCGAAAATGGGCATTTTGGATATTTTGACAGATTGAGATTTTGAGTTTCTTGACCATTTTCTTAAAGAGTTTCACTACTAAACTACTTTCTCTCTATTCTCACACAGGTTTCAGGTCATCCCTCATAAATTTCGTCTGCTAGTATGGTTGGGTGTCTTCCACGAACAAATTTGGATCTAATAGATATAGACAAGCGTTGGATTAGTAGCTGAAAAACAAAGTCATCCCCAACAAGAAATCAGCTAGACTAAGACAATTCCATGAATTTATAAGTTGAGATTACTTTGGTCTTCAATTCTTAAACTTTGCGATGTTCCTTGGTTCGTCTGCTTTCTCCCAAAGAAGTTAATCAACTTCTCATAACCTCAACATTAGTTTTTATCATAGCAAGTTGATCCAAGAAGTTGACTTTATTCATGTTTGCATGAATTTGAAAAGAATAAATCTCCAGTTGTTAAGGCTTCGTTTGGGACAGCTTTTTCACTGCTTTCAGAACAGTTTTTAATATAAAACTTTATTGAATTAGAAATTTTTGCACTAAAAAATGACTTCATAAAATAATAAGAAAGCTGTCCCAAATGAAACCTAAATCTTTTAACTTTTTATATATGAAAGGTGATCTCAGTCCTGTCTTGAGCTGAAACAACAGCAGTGCTTCTTCTTGCCGTCATCTAGAGAAGCCATATATTTATTCTCTCTCTCACCTTCAGTAGCAACCTAAGTTGATTTGGCAACACAATCCACTTTATCATTCTTTTCCCCTTGTCTGAAGGATCTCATGTGCTAAGTTGTTAGTTTTGACAACCCTAGGAGTAATTAAATGTGATCATTTGATTTGTTAGAATGATTTAGTTTACAAATCAACTAAATTAATTAATTATATTGATAAAATTTAAAATATTCAATCTAACCCAAATATTTTTTAAACTATGCTAACCCAAACAAAAATTTGGTTTCATGTGCTCGATTTAGTTTTGGATGAGATAATATATGATTAGCTTTAATAATGAACTTAATTATGTTTAATTTAAATAACACATATTAAGAATAATATTAAATAATATATAATTTTATTAACTAATCAGAATAGGCCACGTCAGTTTGTAGGCATACTATGTATAATTTGTACACAAGTTATGTACAAATTATACACAGTATCATGACTAATTTTTATTGGAGTTCGAACGAGGGCGGGAGGCATGCTGGGGCCCTCCACTGGCCACTCATTTTTTTTTTCTACGTGTCACACCCGGATTTATCCCTCTTCCTTCTCGTAGGGACCGCTCTTCCTCAACGTCGACGACGACGGCCTGCTGACACGTCCACACTGCTGGTGCCCAGCAATATCTGAAAATTTTATCGTAATCTTGAATTATTTTTCCTTTCTAATTAAATATCTGTTGATAGAAAAATTATTAGGTGCGGAGTCCGAACACCTCTCCTGTACACACAACATGTATAAGAGAAAATTCACATATTCTTATGTGATTAGAGTCAAAACGAAAAGTTACTCTGCACATAATAATTTCTCTGATCTCATGGCTATGCAATGCTGATTTCATTTAATTTGGTTGCCATCTAATCCATTTCTGTGAACCAAATCAGACCACAATATTCATTTAGTCTTTTAGATCTGTCAAACCGACAACTTGATAAGTAAAACCTAGAGTGGAAGGAAATATGTTCATAATTTTATTCCTTAGAAGTTAAGCCTGGAAGAACTGTGAATACTCTGCATGGGTTAGTGGATTACTCTGTTTCTGTTTATTTTTTCATCTTCCCATACCTCTCAAATACCAATGAAGCTATTTTATGATCATTTATGACTTAAAAGATAGTTATTGTTGACCTCTACTTAGATAGCAAAATGAAGAGGGAATAAAAAAAAATAATAACCAAAATGATTACCTGCTGGAGCCGAATCCTGTGCAAGATCAACTGCCCATACCCTATTCAAATGGCGCTGAACTACATTGACCCGTCCCACGCACGATTCGCCTCGGCAGAGCTTCCTCTCATGCCTTTAAAATGAGAGCGAAGCTCTCATTTCTTGACCTCCTCCTCACGCTTAAAACTCTCACTTTCTCTGCTCTCTTCCTCTCGCACGCTTCTTCAACTCTTCCTGGCTGTTCGACTTCACTCGTTCGACGACTTTCCCTTCCTGTCGGATCGGAGTTATGACATTTGATCAAAGGCAACGATAGGAGAGCTCGCCACTGCGAAGGTACTTTCTCCCTGTCGCGCGCTGCTTCAAGTTCGCCCTTCCATTCCCGCCGGATTGGAAGTTAAGACAGTTTGATTGGAAGCAATAAGGCGAGTTCGCTGGCTGTGAAGTAACTTTTTCCCTCTTGCGTGCTTCTCCGGCCCCTTTGCTGTTCGACATCGCTCCTTTGACGACATCCCTTCCCAGTCGGATCGGAAGCAATGACTGGAGCTCGCTCGTTGTGGAAGCAACTTTCTTCCTTTGGCACGCTTCTTCGACCCTTCGCCGCGGTTCGACTTTGCTCTGTCGTCGACGTTCCCTTCCTGTCGAATAGGAAGTTACGACAATTTGAACGGAAGCAACAACGGGAGCTAGCTCACTGTGAAGGTAACGATCGTTCTCCCTTTCACAAGCTTCTGCGGCCAAACCCAGTAAATCCGCCGAACTAGGGATTTCTTTTTTTTTAATTAAAATTGATTTTAATTTATTATAATTATTTAATAGTAATTATAATTAATTATAATTAATTATTAATAATGAGGATTAATTATTTTTAGTTAGTTATATTTAATTTTTATAAATAATAATTAATTTTTTGAATTTTTATTTAATTATAATTAATTCCTATTAATTATAAATAATTATTTTTAAATTAAATTTAATTAATCTTCATTAATAATACTTAATTATTTTTTAATTATTTTTAATTATTATTAATTATAATTAATTATAACTAATAAAAAAAAGAAGAGAGCAAGCTTCTCCCTTGTGCCTCAATCCACGAGCCTCCATCGTGGACGTCCACTACAAAGGTATAAAACTTCCTAAACTCAAAATCCCGCATTCGACGTTCGTGTCGAGCTGGCAAACCGCCCATACACTCTTTCCTAAGCGTGGTGGGAAGGGTACCCAGTGCGACACCTACGGCGAGGCGGGTAGGCCCTATACACATTTTTCTTAGCGTGGTGGGGACAATTTTAAGTACCCGTATGCGGCTCTGTACTTGCGGGGAAACAACTGCTCTTCTTTTTCAGGTACATTTGAAGACCCATACACGCTTTCTTAAGTGTGGTGGGGGGTTGAAGACTATACGACCGTGGTGTCTGAGGACACCTATCATACACGCTTTCCTAAGCGTGGTGGGAAGGCCCAGTTTTTCGTAGTTCCCCCTAAACAAGGGAGACGCCGGGAGGCTGCCGAAATTTTGGGTGAACTTGAGACCATAATAAGGACCTGATTTGAACTAAGTGCTGGGGACTTTTGGACTTGTGAACTTAAACTTAAACTTGAATTCAAACAAAATGAAAGAGGAGCTTGAACTTAAATGAACAACAGGGGACTTGAACTCAAACAAACGACAAAAGAATTAGATCGAACTTGCATAGTGAACATGAACTTGAACTGGACTCAAGGAATTGAGTTCAAAGTGATAAGAGGATTTGAACAAAGAATACTGAAGACTTGGGCTTGAATGATTTGAATCATACTTGGACCACAGGGAACCAAACTCAAAGCACTAAATCATACTCAATCAATCATAAAAATCCAAGTCATCAAACAATGAATAAACCTTCAGTGCACTCAAACGAACATTGATGAACAAATGAACTTGTGATACAACTTGCTTGCAAGCATGGATCAATGAGAAATAAAGGGAATGCAATAGTGCGAGTGTAGATGGTTGTATAAATTTCTCAACAAATGAATAATATAACATTCATAGTGCTCAAGTCAATCAATATATGAGAATGGAAAAGGGACCTATAATACTAGCATTCATCCCGAAGGCAAAAATCAAGGACATGTAATAGCATTAACCACCATCCTACAAGTATATGCAAGGAGATTGTGATGGAAGAACCGACATAAGTAAATACAAGGGACTCAAAACATAGAATGTGAAAGTCCTAAGTTATGATCCAAAAGCTCTCACTTAATGAAAACAAAGGACTCGTGGTGGAATAGTTTATGATATGGGCAGCATACAAACAAACATGTTGGACTCTTTTATAAACACTAAAAAATCAATATTTGGCGAGCATCAACGAACAAGACCCAATGCAAATAAACATTGAAAAAACTCTCAAAGCATACAAATAATGAATATAAGTGGATGAAGGAGGCCGGCATACAACGAATGTAACAAGTTGTAATACATGCAACAGATCTTATAAAAGAGAAGTTTCCTACATTTGTAGTGCATACAATGACCCTATGAGAGACATTAGAGGAGTTGCGATGAATATAATACTCCTACAATTAATGTCAATCCACTCATGAAAAAAATATAATAGTTCCCTGTAAAATGAAAACTGCTAGCATTACACGAAAAGATTGGTCGTGAATGCAGTTCAACTAACATTCAATAATATTATGCAAGCTAATGTATCAGTCTCTTATGAAAATGAAAGAACTAGTGTGCAGCAAATATACACAAGTGCAATAACCATAATCAATAGCATATAACAAATGCTACAAGTCATTACTCAGCATCAAGCAAATATACTGAGCCTCATGCAGGTAAAGACAGCATGTCCAAAGTACATTCAAGGTACCTACCAATTATTATAACAAAGATATTATAGTACCTCCGTTACTAATAATTATCCAACATCAGTCAAATACACCGATCCCCAACAAACAAAGGCAGGTGGAATGCAACAAATGTGAGTACCTACAAGCTACTGTAGGTATTTCATTATATACCCAATATTCCGTCTACAAGTGAGAGGTGGAAAATGCAACAAATGCAAATTCCTACGAGCTTCTTAGGAAATCTGTTATACACTTAAAAAGCCATCTACAAGAAGGATGCAAGGGAGCTACAATAAATAGGCAACATCTACTAGCCAAAGCAGGACATTCATTAGTGTACTACAATCTATCTGCGTGAATCATGCGAGTAGTGCATGACAGTCTACCTGTATAAAGTAGCAGACAATTCAATCCACGAGCTGCTACACCATGCCACTGGATTTACAACTTATATACAAGAAGACAGAAGGCGTGTACGAGCTCTGAAGTAAAATGCTACATTCAAATGGCAGTTTCCCGCACAACTAAGTAATGAAATATTTCAAATACCCCCGCACATGCATCGTAATTTGTATATACATAGGTACATAAAAGGGGTAAGTGCAATCAAACATCTGCATGGGCCCCGACGAGCGTGTTATTGGTACACATGTGACGTCAAGGGATGCTACATGAATTAATAAATTTGAACCTGATCCTCCTATAAAGGTAGACAGGAGTCGACAAGGTTCATTTAGTAATTATAAAATGCCCTCAAATACCCGTATGGGCCCCAGCGAGCATGTTATTGGTATACACGTGACGTCTAGGGATGCTGCGCGGTTCGATAAGTAAATTCAAGTTTGAGCTCGATCATTCTATTTATGTAGATAGTGTTGTAAATCTAGTTTTGATGATGACAAACATATTTTCTATTATATTTTGTTTGGCTAACCCATTTTAGGTACAAAAGATCAAGAGCAACACAAGCCAACTCAAGATCGGGTCCAAGTGTGTCCAAATATATTATTTTCATTTTTTTGAGTCAATTGTAATGTAACTGATCCCTAAGCTAAGTAACCTTGCACACACACACTCAGGGGGAGAGCTTGAGTGAATTAGAGTTTCTATTTAATTTTTTTTCAGATCATCCTGAACGATATTCACATCGTCTTGGACGATCATGTAAAAATAGAAATCCTAATTAGGGTGACCAAGTTAAATATGTCTGATTAAGCAGATCATCCTGGACGATCCCGACATCATACAGGATGATATGCTCAAATAAGAAAGTCTCAACCGTCAGATCAAGTTAGACAAGATTTTATTTTAAGATATTTGGTCTGATCGTCCTAGACGATATGTGTATCATCTTGGATAAGCCAGTGCAATCATGCCTAAATTAGTCTGGTAATTAAGGAAAGTAATTAATATTTAATTGAGACGATCATATCGTTCAGGACGATCAGGATCGTCTATTGTGTTTTAGCTGTACGTCCAGAGCGGTCATCAGGACGATTTTGGCCCTTTTTGAACTAATCATCCTCGACGATATCCGTATCGTCCTGGACGATCAAGTCATTTTTGGATTGTCCAACATAAGTTTCACTGGACGACCAGAGAGATCTTCTGGATGAAATTCCTGGATTTGCACTAATCATCCCGGACGATCGCAAGATCGTACGGGATGATCTGAACAATTTTTTTTGCTGATCGTCCAGAAGAGCTAGATCGTCAAGCCTAAAACAGTTGATTTTGAACTAATCGTACAGGAAGATATTTAGATCATCCTGGATGATTCTTACCGACCAGTTGAGATTTAGGGCAATTTTAGAGCCCTCCTTTAAAAGAAATTTTTCTTTGACAAGAAAAATCTTTTGCCGCTTTCCTTTCCAGAGAAACCCTAGAGAGAGGGAGAGTTTAGGAGAGAGAGGATCTTGTGAGGGGGAGTTCGTGAGGGGTTTATGAAGGTTGCTCCAAGCAAGGATCAGAGTCATCTTCTCCGCTCGTCGTCTTTCGTCGTGTTGGTGTTCTTTACGAGAGGATCGTCGGCAAGAAGATCCAAGTTCTCTACCCGCTTCAGGAGGAAGCAAAAAGAGTTCAGGTCCTCTGTCTGCTTCAGGAGGAAGCGAAAGGAGGTCAGGTTCTCTGCCTCACCGTGTCGGTGAAAAAGAGTTTTTGTACAGGCTTCTCCGCCTTGCTGTGGGAGCAAAAGGAGAGACACTTTGGTTTAGTTGAATACCCGGAGGGGAGGCTCCGGGGAGTAGACGTAGGTCAAGTTGACCGAACCACTATAAAAATTTGGTGTGTTATTTCTGATTACTTTCTGCACTTTAGTTTTTCTGTGATTATCTGCTTGGGTAAAATTTTTATTTAATCTTTTCGTTTGAGTATTTACTTGTTTCTGCTGTATATCGTAAAAAGGTTTTCACTGTTGTTCTCAAATTTTTAAATAACCAATTCACCCCCCCTCTTGGTTAGCCTCGGGACTAGTTCATCAGGGCTTAACATCCCTATCGAACTTTTAAGTGGTATCAGAGCGGGATTCAAAAATTTAAGTTTAAAAACTTTTGAATTTGATTCATGGCTAACTTTGGTAATCGTAATACTGCTGAAGGTTATTCAATTACACAACCGCCATTGTTTGATAATATTTCTTTTGATTTTTGGAAAACTCGCATGTCCACTTTTCTTCAATCAATTGATTATCGTATGTGGATGCTAGTTAAAGATGGATACGGACCACCTTTTAGATTGGTTAATAATGTGAAAATTGAACTGCCCTTTACTGATTAGATTTTTGATGATCGTGACTTAGCACAATTGAATGCAAAATGTTTAAACTATTTTTTCTGTGCTTTAAAATCTGAGGATTATATATGTGTATCTATGTATATGACTGGTAAAGAGATTTGGGATAGATTGTGTATTACTTATGAGGGTACAACTGAAGTCAAACAGTCTAAGTTAAATATTTTGCTTCATGACTACGAACTTTTTTGCATGAAACCTAGGGAAACCATTTCTAAAATGTATACGAGATTCACTCAAATTGTCACTTCCATGCATGCCTTAGGAAGAGAACTTACAAACTACGAAAGGGTGAACAAAATTCTTAGATATTTTCCTTCTTTATATGATGCTAAGATAACTGTAATCACTGAGGCTAAAGATTTAAATACTTACTCTATTGATAGCTTACTTGGATCACTCATTGCTTACAAGCAAGGGGTGAACCAAAGACAGCTTGATGCAGGTGAGAAGAAGAAGAAGAAAATAGTGGCACTGAAGGCCAACGAGAGTGATACTAGTTCTTCCGGGTCTGATAGCGATGACGTTGCCTTGATCACAAGGCAATTCAAAAGCTTTTTAAGGAAGAAACACAAGAACTTTTAGAAGTGAAATAAGGGTAAGTCCAGCAAGAATTTTAAAGGTTCATCTGACCCTTTCTACTTTGAATGCAGGAAGCCTGGACACATTAAGGATGATTATCCTACTCTTAAAGCTCACCCGAGTAAGGAGAAGGGTGAGGAGAAAAACAAGTTCAGGAAGGACAATAAGCGGATTCAGAAGGCGTTCTGGGCAGACTCTGCATCCGACTCTTCTGAGACTGAAGCTGAAGAGGAGGAAACAAATCTGTGTCTGATGGCTGATGATCATCCTGGTCAGTCTGACCAGGAAGAGGTATGTGAGCTTACTTACGATCAATTACTTGAAATATCCAAAAAAATTCATGCATCGTATAAGAAGCTTAAGAAAACCCATGCTAACTTAAAATTGGATTACTTGACTCTGCAAAAAGAGCATGATATTTTGATTAAGGATCATTCCACTGTTGATTGCAATCACATGTCTTTACTTGATGAATTTGATGAACTGAATAAAAAGCATTCTGATTTAATTGTTGAGCATGATGCATTAAAAACATCGCATGTTAAATTAGAAGCTGCCTTTAAGAAATTGAATGATATGGCATGTGACCAAGAAAGTAATGAAAGTGCAAGAACTTTTGAAATTGCTAGTCTTAACAAGGAAAATGAATTCTTAAGAGTGAAAATTATTGCCTTTGAGAAGAATAAAAAACCACCTACTTTTGAACAGTTTTATGCACCGCCACCTTTTAAAAAATCTGTTGCAAATTCATCAAAGCATGTTTCATACACATCTAGGAAGGGGCACTATCACTCACGACGTTTAGTTAATCCTTTTCATGGTGTTAGATATTATTCATGTGGCATGTTAGGACACATCTCCCACACCTGCACTGTTCACCGTAGTACACATTGGGTGTGGAGGCCCATATTGCTTGTTTCACAGCATAGCACACATGCATTGCATTCTTCTTTTCATAAGAAGGAACCCAAACCTATTTGGGTTCCTAAAACTGACATTTGATGATTTTGTAGGTCAGCTCTCACGTAAGACCTCATGAGAGCATGTGGTACCTGGACAGCAGATGTTCAAGACACATGTCTGGAGATATAAATCAGTTCATTTCGTTGGAGGCCAGGGCTGGAGGCAAGGTTACACTTGGAGATAACACCACCAGGAGGGTGGTAGGCTCATGTATAATTGGTGATTCAAAGAGTTTTATGATTGATAATGTTTTGCTTGTAGATGGACTGAAACCCAACTTGCTAAGCATCAGTCAACTCTGTGACAAAGGATACAGCATCAAATTCCTGCCCACTTGCTGTATTTTAAGCTTAAATGACAAAGTTGTTTTGTAGGGATAAAGGATCAACAATATCTACAAGCTGGATGTAAGTTGCATTAAAGTTGAAAATTCAATTTGCTTAAAAACTGCTACTGATGAGTCTTGGTTGTGACATAGGAGATTATGTCATGCTAGTATGAAAACCCTTAGGAGAGTCACCCAAAAGGACTTAGTTAGAGGTGTACCCAAGCTTAAGTTCACTAAGGACCACCTGTGTTATGCCTGTCAGTTAGGGAACCAAGTCCAATCCTCCTTTCACTCTATTAAGGACATTAGAACCTCTAGACCTTTAGAAGTCCTTCATATGGATCTCTTTGGAACCATTAGCACTGCCAGCTTAGGGGGGAGAGTCTATGGGTTTGTGATTATAGATGACTACTCGAGGTTCACTTGGATTAAATTCTTGTACATAAATCTGAGTCATTTGATGAGTTTAAGTCCTTCTCCACTTGAATTCAGAGGAAGTTAGATTGTGAGATCCTGACTATTCATAGTGATCATAGTGGAGAGTTTGAGAATGTGAAGTTTGGAAGTTTTTGTGAGGAGCAAGGGATTAGTTACAAATTTTCAGCTCCTAGGACCCCTCAGCAGAACGGGATAGCTGAAAGGAAGAATATGACCTTAGTGGAAGCCGCTAGAACCATGCTTGCTGAGTATTCACTTCCAAAATACTTTTGGGCTGAAGCGGTGAACATTGCCTGTTATGTGCTGAATAGGGTGAATGTGAGATCAAATCTAAGCAAAACACATTATGAGATCATTAAGGGTAGAACTCCAAACCTTTCCCACCTCCATGTCTTTGGCTGTAAGGTTTTTATTCTGAACAACGAGAAATCATCCTTAGAAAAATTTGACCCCAAATCTGATGAAGGAGTGTTCTTAGGTTATTCTAGTGTGAGGAAATCCTTTAGGGTGTTCAATAAGAGGACTTTGGTGGTGGAAGAGATAACTTATGTGGTGGTTAATAAATCTGATCCTAAGGTGACTAGAGTTGAGGAAGAAGAAGAGGTAGAGGAGATTACCCAAGGGGTTGGAAATGCAAATCTGGAGGAAAGGGTAGAACCTCAAACCACACTGCCTAGAGATTCGAGATATTCTTCAAGTCATTCTAAAGAACTGATCTTCGGAGACCCTCTGAAGGTGTTAGGACTAGGCATGGAGTTAGGAAGGAAGTAAACCACTCTGCCTTTATCTCAATGACTGAACCCACCAACATCAATCAAGCCCTTTCGGATGAGTTTTGGATCTTAGCTATGCAAGAAGAATTGAATCAATTTGTAAGGAATGATGTTTACGAGTTAGTAGAAAGACCTAAAAATCAAAGTATTATGGGAACCAAGTGGGTCTTTAAGAATAAGATGAATGATTTTGGTGTGGTGGTTAGGAATAAGACAAGATTGGTGGCTAAGGGGTATAATCAGATTGAAGGGATTGATTTTGAGGAGACCTTTACCCCTGTAGCTAGATTGGAAGGCATTAGAGTGCTACTAGCCTTTGCTTGTTATAAGGGATTTAAGCTGTTTCAAATGGATGTCAAGAGTGCCTTTTAAAATTGGGTAATAAAAGAGGATGTTTTTGTTGAACAACCCCCAGGTTTTGAGAGTTCCCAATATCCAAATCATGTTTAAAAATTAAAAAAAGTATTATATGGATTGAAATAGGCACCCAGAGCTTGGTATGAGAGGCTTAGCACATTTCTGTTAGAAAGAGAGTTTGTTAAGGGAGCGTAGACACCACCCTTTTTCTGAGGAGAATAGGGGATGATTTCTTCATTGTCCAGATCTTTGTTGATGATATAATCTTTGAATCTTCTGATAAATATTTATGTGATGAGTTTTCTAAAATAATGAGTAAGGAGTTTGAGATGAGTATGATGGGAGAACTGTCCTACTTTTTGGGGTTTAGCATAAGGCAATTGGATGATGGAACCTTTCTCAATCAATCTAAATACACTAAGGACATTTTGAAGAAATATGAAATGGACAAAGTCAAGCCAATCAACACTTCCATGAGCTCCTCTATTCAGTTAGATAAGAATTCAAGTGAAAAATCTATTGATCAGAAGAAGTATAGAGGTATAATTGGATCACTGCTTTACCTGACTGCTAGCAGACCTGATATCATGTTTAGTGTTTGTCTTTGTGCTAGGTTTCAGGCTGATCCTAAAGAGTCCCACCTGACTGCTATTAAGAGAATTCTTAGATATCTTTTAGGGACCCCAAACCTAGGAATCTGGTACCCTAGGCACAACACCTCTTTTGAGATTATTGGATATTTTTTTCTTGAAAGTTCGATTGGGATGTTAAGCCCTGATGAACTAGTCCCGAGGCTAACCAAGAGGGGGGTGAATTGGTTATTTAAAAATTTGAGAATAATAGTGAAAATCTTTTCTACGATATACAGCGAAAATAAATAAATACTCAAATGAAAAGATTAAACACAAATTTCACCCAAGCTGATAATTACAGAAAAACTAAAGTGCAGAAAGTAATCAGAAAGAACACACCAGATTTTTATAGTGGTTCGGTCAACTTGACCTACGTCCACTCCCCAGAGCCTCCCCTCCGGGTATTACACTAAACCAAAGTGTCTCTCCTTTTGCTCCCACAGCAAGGCGGAGAAGCCTGTACAAAAACTCCTTTTTACTAACACGGTGAGGCAGAGGACATGACCTCCTTTCGCTTCCTACTGAAGCAGGCAGAGAACCTGAACTCCTTTTGCTTCCTCCTGAAGCGGGCATAGAACCCAGATCTTCTTGCCGACGATCCTTTCGCAAAGAACACCAACACGACGAAAGACGACGAACAGAGAAGATAACTCTGATCCTTGCTTGGAGCAACCTTCGTGAACCCCTCACGAACTCTCCCTCACAAGATCCTCTCTCTCTCTCCTAAACTCTCTCTCTCTCTAGGGTTTCTCTGGAAAGGAAAGCGGCAAAAGATTTTTATTGTTCGAAGAAAAATTTCTTTTAAAGGAGGGCTCTAAAATTGCCCTAAATCTCAACTGGTCGGCAAGAATCGTCTAGGATGATTTAAATATCGTCATGTACGATTGGTTCAAAATCAACTATTTCAGGCTGGATGATATAGCTCTTCTGGACGATCAGTAGAAAAAATTATTCAGATCATCCCGTACGATCCTGCGATCGTCCGGGATGATTAGTACAAATCCAGGAATTTCGTCCAGAAGACCGCTCTGGTCGTCTAGAGAAACTTGTGTTGGATGATCCAAAAATGACTTGATCGTCCAGGACGATACGGATATCGTCCAGGACGATTAGTTCAAAAAGGGCTAAAATCATCCTGATGACCGCTCTGGACGTACAGATGAAACACAATAGACGATCCTGGATGATCTCGCGGTCGTCCAGGACGATCTCGTGGTCGTCCCGGACGATGTCGCGGTCATCCCGGACGATCTCGTGATCGTCCCGGACAATCTCGCGGTTGTCCCAGACAATCTCACGATCGTCCCGGACGATCTCGTGATCATCCTGGACGTTATGATCATCTCAATTAAATATTAATTACTTTCTTTATTTACCAGACTAATTCAGGGATGATAGTACTGGATTGTCCAGGATGATACACGTATCGTCCAGGACGATCAGACCAAATATCTTAGAATAAAAACTTGCCTAACTTGATCCAGCGGCTGAGAATTTCTGATTTGAGTATATCGTCCCGTACGATGTCGGGATCTTCCAAGATGATCTGTTTAATCAGACACACTTAACTTGGTCGCCCTAATTAGGGTTTCTATTTTTATATGATCGTCCAGGACGATGTAAATATCATCCAGGACGATGTGAATATCGTCCAGGATGATCTGAATAAAAATTGAATAGAAACTCTAATTCACTCGAGCTCTCATCCTGAGTGTGGGTGTGTGTGCAAGGTTACTTAGCTAGGGGATCAGTTACATTACAATTGACTCAAGAAAACAAAAATAATATATTTGGAAAAACTTGGACCCGATCTTGAGTTGGCTTGAGTTGCTCTTGATCTTTTGTACCTGAAACGGGTTAGCCAAGCAAAACATAATAGAAAATATGTTTGTCATCATCAAAACCAGATTTGTAATAATCTACCCCTTTTTGATGATGGCAAACATATGTGTAGTAGTTTTAAAAAATAACAGAACTAGGAGATCAAAAAATAATTTTTTCAAATTTCATTGAACAACCAGAATAGTACAGGAATCACAAAGCTACTACAATTGAAATCAAGAACAAACATTACTACAACTAACTCCCGCTTTTGACATCACAAAAAAGGAGGAGGGTAAACAGAAAAATAGAAACAACAGTACAAACAGAAAAATAAAAACATCTATAAAACAGAACATTAAAATGGAGGCGGATCCTGATTTGAAGGAGGAGGTGGCTGTGGCGGTGCAAAGTAACCGTGGATGGCTGTAAAGTGGGCTCCAATCCAGGCAATGTCCTGGTCGTACGACTGTTGCTGCTGAGCAGCATAGTCGGTAAAGCGCTGCAGGTCCTCAGCGTGCCACTGCTCCTGGGCAGCAACATACAAATCGAATCTGGCCTCCCACTAATCGAAGCGCTGCACTAGATGGTCAAAAAGAGAAGCGATGCGAAGGGGAGCAGATGCATCTGGTGCAGTAGGAATGGGAATGACTTCTTCCTCTTCCTCCTCAACATTCGGGGCAGGCTCGGGATGTAGTCGGGTGCTGTGTAGGACATGGAATGAATTATTTGTGAAGAACGAAGGAGGGACATTTGGAGCTTCTGGATACTGCAGGTCATATTTGGTTTCCAAGGCATATGCAATGATATGTCCTAAGGCTAGATTTGGACGACGTCGATGACCCGGATCCCTAATAGTAGTGAGGTGCTCGATGTATCGAATAAGAAGGTCAGCGACATTAAAGTCCCGGTGAGCCAAGATGTAGTATGTGGTCAGGGATAGAAATGGAGTGATGTGAATGCGATCCCTAGCCTTTGGGATGATGGAGGAACGAAGGACGTGCTGAATGGTCCGTGCATCCTTAAGGAGGGAAGGGTAAGCATTATCGTGGTAGGGTGCAGACGTGTTTCGAAGAAAGTGATTAGCAACACTCCAATCATAGTCAGGGTCAGTAATAAGAGTGTGGAGTTTGTCACCCATCACAGAGAGTTGAAGGATGTTATGAAAGTCCTGAGCAGTGAGTTCTACAGGACGTTAGTTCACATAGGAGCGGAGGGTGGAATAGTCAGCAGAAATGCGCAGATTTGTGAAAAAGACTTGAAGAAGTTCAATACTAAATGGAAAGGCCAGAGTAAGGTTGAAAGTGAAGGAGGTGTGTGCAAAAAGATCAAGAACAGGATATGTAAGGGTGCGGGGGTTTACTATTTTCGACTGAGGGATCCCCACCTCACGATATCGCTCGAAGGCAGCCTGATCGGCTGCATTGGGAAGCGGGGATTAACATTCCCTAGCGAGGAACTCATACCCTTTTGCCGCGAACGCTTCCCGCCAGGCATTAGAAAGCAAAAGTGAAGGAGAGTGGAAGGAGATGTGTGGAAAAAGAATGAAGAAATGACTGTTTAAATAGAAGTCGACCATGTCATCCCATACGATCGCGAGATCATCCAGGATGATAGGAGTATTTATGACGGCCAGGATAATTGGTCAAAAAGGCGATCGTATCATCCATGACGATTAGACACAGGTGATCAAGATCATCCAAAATGATCCCAAGGACGATCAGATCAAAAAGATATGGATCATATCATCCAGGACGATATAAGGATCGTCCGGGATGATCACCAATAATTGGTGTACTCAGTAGTAGGATCAACGTGGGGAAGATTTGAATGGATCGTCCAGGACGATTTATGGATCATCTAGGACGAAGAAGATCATCCAGGACGATGTGAAGAAAAATAAGAAAAGGATGGAGGATGGAAATGAACGATCAGGATCCCAAAAACACAAACAGTAAAATGAAAATAAAACCAAAGTAAATAAAATGCGAAACGGGAACACAAAAAACAACAGTTTTTTTTATTTTTTATTTATCAATCTACTCTAGTAAATCAGAATTTTTCCTTGATTTTAAATGCAAAAGCCCATAAGAAGACGATTGACAGCGCTGAAATCCAGAAAAAGTTAGAAAATTGATTTTCGTAACTCCCACCTCGGACACCTTATAGATGCAAATTCCCTTCAAAACAAAAATTCAATTCAAAAGAAAAGAAATTAGATTCAAAAAGAGATCCTTTCAAGCCTCGTTACAGAAAAATATCTGATATAATAGTATTACAAAGTAATAAACCAGAAATCAGGACTTTCAAACACAAGTTTTTGAAAATATTAATTGGCACACAGATTTTTCTAAGGCATTTAACGATCTGAAAGGGAAGAAATCTTGGTTGGGCTCATTTTGTGCCTCTTTTTCAATTAGTTTGGCGCTTTGTACATCTTTTAATTTTTGATACACTTTATGTATCTTTTAGTTTGGCGATATTTCGCATCTTTTCAGCTTTGGGCTCATTTTGTGCCTCTTTTTTAATTTATTTGGCACACTGCGCATCTTTTGTAAGCTTTCTTCTTTTCATAATCGTTAAAGAGTCTCAACTGTGAAATTATCTTCCAGACATAGGAGACGACTCTCCACAATAAGGAAGAGTAATTCACAAAATAAAAACCATGTGTCGTATGATAAGTGCAATCACTTGGTTTAGAAAATCATAATAATGACTTAAGACTTTGAAAACACTATTCATATGAGATAGAATACTGTAGGAAGATAAAATAAATCTCTATTTCAAAAATTAACTTTTTAATTTTGAAGAAGATTTTTATCCAAACGAAACAATACACCATTTAAGGGAGTTAGAGGAAGAGAAACAATCATCAACGTTTCTTCCCTTTAACAGATCCAGTGGAATCAATCACTGCTTATAAGCTTCCAAATAAAATAAGGCAAAACTCTTAGTCAGAAATCCATTTTTTCAATAGTAGTGAGTAGTGATCTAATTTTGAAAGGAATAAAATAGTAAATCAAAAAGCAAGTAGGAAAGCACATCAAATTAAATACTCAGATCAAACTAACAAGACTAAAATGAAAATCAGCAGAAAAATAAAAAATTAACATAAACCAGATAATCAAACCAAACAACTAACTAACAGAAAGAGAATGAAAAATAAACACATCAAAAATAAGAATTCATCAGAATCAAGCATTTATATCAATCACACCTAATCTGGTCCTCAAAATGCTGTATGAGTCAAAGACCAGTGGTTTAGTAAATATGTCAGCCAGCTGATTTTCAGTTGCTACATGATGTAGCTCTATTTATGTAGATAGGAATCGACACGGCACGAACTATTAAATGGATATACAACCATGGGGTTGAATGAGATATTTATTTTATATGTTTATATTAGGCCTTCAAGGCCTGTAATCAAGAAAATTCACTTATAAAGGCATAAAGCCTATGAAACTCGATCCTCTATCGACAGCTCGATAGAGTCGACAAGGTTTAATCCACAAATGAAAATGACCCCAAATACCCCGACGATGGCCGTATTGAACATTAATCTCAACCGGAGGGGTTCACAAACACTATCAAATGCCACCCAAATTCCTATAATATCCAAAATTCTAAAAATCCAAAAATCCCAAATTCTAAGATATTTAAAATCAAAATAAACACCAGTCAATCACTTAAAGAACAAAATATATCCACCATCCGCAACAGTTTGCTGAGGCAGACAAGTTTAAAATTTACTTCAGCTCACATAGAGCTAAAGCCTGGTCGAGAATACCATTAGGATGTATTCTCAAACAATTTTCTGTCAGTAAGGATATGGTACGTGTCCTTTAACTGGCAGTTTCACCGCCAAATGGCACTATAGGATAAACGGTTATGGCCCGGAGCCCTCTGAACAGAGTGGTTTTGCAGCCAAATTGAACCACGTGATACCAGTTATGGCGAGAGCCAATACGTTCCTTATTGACATCAAATCCTTGAGATATGAATTAATAGGATATGATCGATAGGGTACAAAGCCCTCTGTTAGCTTAGGTGGACTCAAATTCGTCCCATTAGACAAACACTTATCCCAAGTCTACAAGGTACCCATGGACGAAGCAACCCATGGCTGCCGACAAGGATCCTTCTGTCAGGTTGGGTCGACTACCTCCTCTGACTAAGTAGACCAGGGACCACAATGGCTCGGGATGACGGAACCATGGGATCTTTATCGGGTCCATCATCCATTTCCCCACCATCTACTTTAAGTACAAGATGGTGAACTTTTCAAACTTTAAATATTAAACCTTCAAACCCTATGCCTATGCTGCTACTATATACCAAATAACACATATTTCTACGTATCTGATCGACGACTAGCCTTAATTAAAAGTTCTCTCTCATGATCGGGAGGGGTAATTAACTATAGGGGCTTGCGCCTATAGGAAACCAGAACTTAGATCATAAAGTCCTCTTAAAAGGAGGGCAAAATCTCTGGGTAGTGTCTTATCTACAAACCCATCTGCCTTCCAAAATTTACCCCAGAACTTAATCCATTAAAACTCCCCAACACAGAAAGCAATCGGGTGGAGGCCGGGGCCAAATTTTTGGAGCCCATAGATTTCTGGCGACTCCGCTGGGGACTATTTTCTCTTTCCAACTTTGGCTAGTTGTCTCAGTGCCATAGTAGTAGCTATTTCAACCTGCATTTAAAATTTTAAATCTTTCAAGATAATCGTTTAGCGAATTAAAATTTTGAACATTCTAAAAATGATCATTCAACAAATTTATTAAGATAACGTATTTAACAGTATTTTAAATTTGTATTATTTGAATTTGCTCACTAATGTTATCTGCTTTTATTTTTTGTTCTATATAAGTTACTGTATTTTAAAAGTGTGGGGTGATGTATTAGACGATGATTACTAACCCTAACTTTTCATTTATACAGATGTATCTACAAAACACATCAGTTACTGTCCAACTGGGATACAGAACCAGTATTCAACTGGCAAATATTGTGATCAATACTGGAAGGTCTGGAGCTACCATCCAGTTTGGTAGCCTGGATTTCCCCGTAGTCATTGCAAGGACTGCCACTGTTCCTGTGAATAATATTGAATCTGAAGGGCCTGTTAGGAGGCCATGCTCTGCTGAAGTTGCCACGCGTCATGCGCATCTGCCAGATCCACGACCTACTATTAAAAATCCTCGTAAGAGGATTTCTGTGTTTGAATGACTATCGCAGCCAGAAACCTCAGCCACTAAGAGGGTTGTAGCCGGAGGAAGGATCTTCGTGGTGACTGTAAATGCTGACCGGGTTATCTACACTAGGGGAGAACATTGTTGAAGCTTCCTCATCTAGAGGAAGACTCACCAGAAGGCAAAGAAGAAAGAAAAATATTGAGCTTCGAGCTTAGTAACAATTCTCAACCCATCCCTCCAACCTGCCGGCCTAAGAGCCTGAAGCAACCATTCCCACCAAGAATGGGTTTGTCGGTCTGAAATGGGTGAAGAGAAATAGCTCTACTAGAGAGCTGAAGAAATAATTTTGGGAACAGCAGCCTGAAGTCCAAGATCCTTAAGGAAAGAAGGAGCCTGAAACTCTCTCGGCCTGGGTCGACAGGGTCCTGAAGACTGTAAAGGAGAGAGAACTGAGGAAAAGAAGGTATTTGCGGCCACTAATGGTCGAGACCAGAAGAACTCCACCAAGAGAATGCTTATCTATCATAGTGGAGAAAAATGAAAAGAAATATGCCCCACGTGGTGACATCGGGGTATGACACTTGAACCGCATGTTCAAGGATCCATCGCCAAAAGGTCCCAGCAGAAAGGAAAATAAATCTGGAGGCCAAGGCCTCACAGAGAAGAAGAAGATAGAAGAAAAAGTATTGGTTTGGGCATGACATCCGGTATAACTTCCTAGAGATCTATCCCTACCCACAAACAACGTCAAAAGTGGGTCCGAAAGAAGACTCACGATGACGCCCCTCCTGATGGTCGACACCTTAGAGAATCCTCCAGGGGATCCCGTCACTCACCAACTCCTCCCAAGGAAGAATCCAATTTCAATCGCAGCCTGCGGATCAAAGAAATCTTCTTACTAAACTAAGAACCAGAGATCTAGTGGTGCTGCCGCTCGAAGATCCGAGTATTAGAAGAACAAGGGGCAGGAAAAATATAGAAGAAGAAGAATTTAGGAATGAAGGAATGGAAGAAATGAACGACACCATGAACATAAAAGTCGTTTACATTGTGAGACACACCAATGTCAACAGTGAGGCCTACTATGATGAGGGTGAAGAAGGTGACGACCGTTGGCAACTACTACCTAGGCGAGTACACCAACATCATGATGAAGCTGGGTCTACCGCTGGCAGAGGTGGCCAACCCCAAGTAGAAGATGAGGCGCAAGAAGTTGAGGAGAATCTCCTTGATGGTGAAAACGCCACACTTGCGATATGAGAAGATAGATGAGGTGACAAATGAGAGCCAAAGATAGAGAAATCTCTCAGTTAAATGAGCAGATGACTGAGTTGATGGCTCATATAGAGATGATGATGCAGATGATGCGGAGAAAAACTGCCATTGGTCCCATGCCCAATCCTCCTACCGACCCTCCAAACTTCCAAATTTCACAAGTATTAGGAGTACGGGGAGCTCTTAAAGGTGGCAATGAAGTTAATAACATTACTCACCAGCCCAATCCATAAAATATTGTAAGTACCTCCGAACCTATGACTGCTGTACAGTTAGAAGGAATTATTACCAAGAGGATCAAAGCTATCATATCCGTTGATCAGACATTGAAGTTTAATGATTGAAAGATTAAACTTGAATGATTGAAAGATTAAACTTGAATCTTGAATGGAAGTTTAATGATTGAATTGAATTGAATGATTGAACCTCCAAATTGAAAATGATTGAATATTGAACATTAAATGAATGAGCTCATACAAAAAAGGTCAATAAATAGACCCCCAACAAGTGTGATGAACTTAAAATTAAATCACACACATTGGCATTTACTAAAATAATCAACAAAATCTAAAGAGATTTAATTAACAAATACCTGAAAGGAAATTATTTTAAACAAACAGATTAAATTAGGCAATATCTGTTAGGGAAATCAACCCAACCAGACAGACTTAAGATAACAACATGTTTTTTTTTTTTTTTTAGAGAAAAGCTATAACTGCATTAATAGCTAAAAGAAAACAAGGGAACTGCTAAGTACAAACTACAGATTCCTCTTTTAACAAATCAATAAAGGAAGGAGGAACCTTATTCAAAATAACATCTTCCCAACAAAAAGAACTAAAGGTAGCAAAGTTAGCCCATAAATCCGTTAACTTATTACAACTCCTATTAATACAATTGAAAATCACATAATTGAATTCCTTAATAAAGGAGAAGTCTTCCACTCTACACCCACATCTTCTCAACACATCTTGAATGAACTTGATAATGTTGACATTATCACCTTCAATAATATGCCCCTTATATTCAAACATCCAATCTTTGACAACACTTTTGATGGATAACATAGCTTGAAACTCCAATTGAGAGGCATCCCAATGAACACAAGAGTAACCAAAATCTAAGAGAAGTCTACCTTTATGGTCACGGAATACTCCACCTATCCATGCTTTGTAAGATGAAAAAAGAGCTGCATCTATATTTACTTTTATCCAAACAGGTGGAGGAGGATGCCAAAGATTATCCAACAGCAAATGCTGATTAGCATCCAACCGTCCCGTGCTGAAACTGCCAACTGCTGAAGGAATAGCCGCATAGCTAACAGATTCAGTAGCAATCATTAATGAACTTCCTTCCCTTCTCCCGTGAACCAGCTCATTCCTCTCTTTCCATGTAAAGTAAACCACATTACAAAACAATTTAACCAATGAGGGATTTTGAATAGACATCCATTTACTAATATCTTCGAAAGAATCACAAAGCTGAACTCCAAAGCCCGACTTATTTAAATGATGAACCACCTCCTTCAGCTTTTTGCATTTTGAAACCACATGGAGTATATCTTCACTTTCATTACAGCCTCTAGGATAATTATCGCACTCTACCAATCTTCTATAAGACAAGAAATGGTTGGTAGGAATAGCATTATTAAACAATCTCCACCAAAAACATTCTACCTGAGGATAGAGCTTAGCCTTCCTCAACCACTCCCAATTTTTGAATTCTGGATACTCTTGCTCCACCACAGCAGCAGCCAAGGCAGCTATTGACTTGCTAGACATCTGATGAATTAATTCCAGCCTATCTTCAGAAAGGCTAGGATTAATCTGAGTTTTTCCAATCATAATAACCAGCTCATTCCCAACATATTTGCTCAATTCAGCAAAGTTCCATCTGCCTTCAGAAATAAACCTATCTAACGTCAATTCATTGCATTTCAAAGAATCCACATAAGTTGGCCACCTATTTATGCTTTTATCCAGGACCCATGTATCCTTAAGGACATCAATAGCTTCTCCATTAGCAATACACCATCTCACAATTTGTTTTAGAGAGACTCCACCATTAGTAATTAACTTCCAGGCTACAGATCCTGCTTTCCTCCCAACACCATCAACCCAAGGAGAACCATATTTCGGAAAGAGTACCTTATGTAGCAGGGACTCTTTATCTTTAACATACTTACAAGCAAGTTTAGCCCTCAAGGGACCAACTTTGCTAGTGGAATGCAATCCACGACCTCCACATTGTTTTTGATTGGAGTGAATTATTTTGTTCATGAGAATTCTAATTCCAGTTTATGTTTTTGATGATTACAAAAGT
This sequence comes from Dendrobium chrysotoxum, assembly GCA_019925795.1. NCBI lineage: Eukaryota > Viridiplantae > Streptophyta > Magnoliopsida > Asparagales > Orchidaceae > Dendrobium > Dendrobium chrysotoxum. Next base: position 11,478,453 of record CM034297.1, read on the forward strand.
TTATTGTTTGTCTAATTTATCTTCTAACATATATCTTTGAGTTTTTTGTTTGTCTGTGTGTACAAAGGATTTTTCAGGAAATTCACACTCAAGACTGTTGAAGACTTCAAGTTCACTTGTTCACTGTAAATGAAGTCTGTAATTTTCTTTTCTTCTTTTTCTTTAGTCTGAGAGAGTGTGATTGTAAGTTGGATAACTGTGCACACACACAATGGGCGAGTAAAAAGTTTAAATGTTTTTAAACTGATCGTACAGTACGAATTGATTTCGTACCGTACGACATGAACAATATGTCCTCCAGGGAGAACCCATAAGACAAAAAATTTTTCTAAAGCATGTTCGTACAGTACGAATAACATTTCGTACATGAGTTTTGCTGTACGAACAGCTCAAAATTGGGTTCGTCCAGAGGTTCGTACGGGACGAATGAATCAGACGATGCTCACTGATCGATTCGTCCAAGCGTTCGTACGGGACGAAGTGTTCGGACGATGCTCACTGTTCGATTCGTCCAAGCGTTTGTACGGGACGAATCGTTGGGATGATGCTCACTGTTCGATTCGTCCAAGCGTTCGTACAGGACGAACTATGTGTACGAACGGCTCTGTTGTGTTCGTCTGATGAGTCATACAAGACTGATTGTTCAATCTTTTAAACTATTCGTACAGTACGATGGACGATCGTACGGGACGATCGGCAGGGACTTAACTTGAAAATTCAGTTTTTGGACGGTTTTTCCTATCCTTAGTATAAAAATGACTCAAAACTATTTTGAATAGAGATCCTTCTGCGAAAATTCTTTTGGGAAGTGAGAGGAGAGTGATTGGGAGAGTGTTTGAGAGTGAGTTTTGAGAGATCTTTCAAGAGAAAATTGTGAGGAGATTCACAAGGTTATCCAATTGAGAGGATTTCTTTTACTTGTTATTCAAGCATCTTCCTAGTTCCTTGGAGACTTTTGCAAGAGTATTGTTCGAAAGGATTCCAGTTCTCTGCCGCACTTGGAGAGTGAAAAGGACGACGGTTCTCTGCCGCACTTGGAGGGTGAAAAGGATGACGGTTCTTTGCCGCACTTGGAGGGTGAAAAGGACGACGGTACTCTGCCGCACCGGGGTTGGTGGAAGAGAGTTTGTAAAGGCTTCTTCGCCTTGCTGTGGGGGCAAAAGGAGAGACACTTGGTTTTAGTGCAATACCTAGAGAAGGGATCTCTAGGGAGTGGATGTAGGCGAGTTTGACCGAACCACTATAAATTCTGGTGTTTTCTGTTCTCTATTTATTTTTTCTGTATTTCTATTTTCTGCAGTTTATTCTCGTTGTGGTTGAATTTTTGTTTCAAAAGAAAGAGCAAAAATTATCTCTGTTCGTACTGTACGAAGGTATATCATACTGTACGATTAGCTTTTAAATTTTCCAAATTATCAAGAGTAATTTTAAAAAGGAACCAATTCACCCCCCTCTTGGTTAGCCTAAGGGACATTGAGCAATAGGTCTAACAACCTGTTTGCACTATCACGTGGTATCAGAGCCATATTTCAAAATATCTGTTTTAAATACTGTTTGAAATTTCGATCATGGCTAATTTTGGAAATAGAAATACTATGGAAGGATACTCGATCACTAGACCACCGTTATTTGATAATATTCCTTTTGATTTTTGGAAAACTCGCATGTCTACTTTTCTGCAATCACTTGACTATCGTATGTGGATGTTAGTTCAGGATGGTTATACTGAACCAACTAGGATTGTAGAAGGAATAAGTGTTCAAACACCTTTTGCAAACTGGACTGTAGAAGAACGTGAACTAGCGCAACTGAATGCTAAGTGTTTGAATAGTTTCTTTTATGCTTTAAAATCAGAAGATTACATGCGTGTTTCTACCTGTAAATCAGGAAAGGAAATTTGGGATAGACTTTGCATCACATATGAAGGTACAAATGAAGTGAAATAAACTAGATTGAACATTCTCTTGCACGACTATGAACTTTTTTGTATGAAACAGAATGAATCAATCTCAGACATGTACACTCGCTTTACACATATAGCCACTTCATTGCATGCTTTAGGTAGGGAGTTAACTAATGCTGAGAAAGTTAACAAGATATTACGTTGTTTACCTCCTGCATATGATGCAAAGATAATTGCAGTAACAGAATCTAAAGATTTGAATGTTTATTCTGTTGACAATCTTCTTGGATCACTAATTGCTTATGAGCAATCGGTGACTCAAAGACAGATTGATGCAGGTGAGAAGCGAAAGGAGAAGAACATTGCTTTAAAGGTGGATGACTCTGAAAGTGATCAATCGCTACCTGAGGACGAAGAGGATATTGCCCTGATGATGAGGCAATTTAGAAGTTTCTTGAAAAGGAAGCAGAGAAGACGTCAGAATTGGAACAAGGGTAAGTTCCAGAAGAATGTCAAGACTTCAAATGAAGTCATTTGCTATGAGTGAAGAAAGCCAGGTCACATCAAGACAGACTGCCCCAATCTCAAAGGAAATCTTAACAAGGAGAAGACCGAGGAGAAACCAAAGGATAGAAGGGGTAAAAAGAGAGTACAACGAGCTTTCTGGGTGGACTCAGCCTCAGACTCATCAGAAACAGCACCAGAAGAGGAAGTTACCAATTTGTGCTTAATGGCTGATAATCTCGAGCATTCAGATGAGGATGAGGTATGTGATTCAAGCTATGAAGAATTATTTGAAGTTTCTGAACGCATACATTGTGCATATAGGAAACTTAAGAAATTGCATGCTAAGTTAAATTTGGATTTCATAGAGCTGCAAAAAGATTATGAGATCCTCAGAAAAGATCATGCATTAATTGATAGCAACCACATGACTTTGTTGGATGAGTATGATGATTTAAACAAGCAGCACAATCTTTTAAAATCATCACAAGCTGAACTTGAAAAAGATTTTAAGACTTTTATGGATGAGTCGGATTCTAGAGAGCATAAGTTGAAAATTGATAACTCGATTTTAGAAAGTGCCAATGCATATCTTGAAGTCCAGATTAAAGCACTTAAGAAAAAAAAAATACCACCTAAGCTGGAAGATTTTCATGAAATGTACCACAAGAACATTGACTTAAGATCTAAAAAGAAAATTTTTAAGAAGAATAAATTAGTGAATCCCTTTCCAGGGATAAAGTGTTTTACTTATGGTAGGTTAGGACACATTTCCCATACCTGTACTTTGAAGTATAGAACACATTTAGTATGGAGACCTAAGGTGCAGAAACCACAGCATATCACTCATGCATCTGGTTTAAAGTTGTCAAGAGGTGAACCCAAACTTGTTTGGGTTCCCAAGGCTAATGTTTGATCATTTTGCAGAATCGCTCTCACAGAAGACCTCGTGAGAGTATTTGGTACCTGGACAGCGGATGCTCAAAGCATATGACTGGAGATATAAGTCAATTTATATCGCTAGAAGCCAAGAATGGAGGCAAGGTGACGCTTGGAGATAATACCACCAAGAGAGTGGTAGGTACATGTATAATTGGAAATTTAGAAAATTTTGTTATTGAGAATATACTGTTAGTTGAAGGTTTGAAACACAATCTGTTGAGTATTAGTCAATTATGTGATAAGGGCTATCATATTAAGTTTTTACCTACAAGTTGTGTTATTAGTCTAAATGGAACTGTTGTTTTGAATGGTGACAGGGTAAATAATGTTTACATGCTAGATTTTAATTCTGTTAAAGCATCTACTGCCTTGTGTTTGAAAACTGTATCTGATGAATCATGGTTGTGGCATAGAAGGCTTTGTCATGCTAGCATGAAAAATCTTAGGAAAATCACTCAAAAATAACTGGTTAAAGGAATACCCAAATTGGATTTTAGTAAAGATCATTTGTGTGATGCATGTCAACTAGGAAAATAAGTGAGATCTCATTCAATTCTATCAAGGAAATTAGAACTAGCAAGCCCCTAGAAATTCTTCACATGGATTTATTTGGACCTATTAGTACCTTAAGTTTAGGAGGAAAAAGATTTGGGTATGTTATTGTGGATGACTATACTAGATTCATATGGATTAGATTTTTGAATCATAAGAGTGAATCATTTGAGGAGTTCAGAGATTTTGCCACTTGGATTCAGAGAAAACTTTGTTTTGAAATTATTAGTATCCAAAGTGATCATGGGGGAGAATTTGAAAATGAAATGTTTAATGATTTTTGTAAATCTCTTGGAATTGAACACAACTTCTCAACACCGAGAACACCTCAACAGAGTGGAGTTGTAGAAAGAAAGAACAGGACATTAGTGGAAACTGCTAGGGCCATGTTGGCAGAATATTCACTTCCTAAATATTTTTGGGCTGAAGCAGTTAGTACCGCATGTTATGTATTGAATAGGGTGTACATAAAGTCTAAATTGGATAAGACACCCTATGAACTTCTTAAAGGTAGAAGTCCCAACCTCTCACATCTACATGTTTTTGGATGTAAAGTATTTATTCGTAATAATGATAAAACTCTTCTAGGAAAATTTGATCCGAAAGCAGATGAAGGAATCTTTCTATGATACTCAAGTGTTGGAAAATCCTATAGAGTTTTTAACAAGAAAACATTGGTAGTTGAAGAGACCACACATGTTATTTTTGATGAATCTTATGATAATAAAGGGTCTAAGATGGATGAAGATGAGGTTGAGGTGATAAATGAAAAGCTTGAAAATCAAAAAGTTGAAGATAATGTTGAAAAAGAAGAGGAAAACCAATTGCCTAGAGAATGGAAATTTGTAAGGAGTCATCCAAAAGAATTGATTTTAGGTGAACCAAGTGAAGGAGTTACGACTAGGCATGGTTTGAGAAAAGAAGTGAATCATTCAGCATTTATTTCAATGATAGAACCCACAAACATAGAACAAGCACTTTTGGATGAATTTTGGATATTTGCCATGCAAGAGGAGTTAAATCAATTCAAGAGAAATGACGTTTGGGAATTAATTGAAAGGCCAAAAGATCAAAGTGTAGTTGGGACTAAGTGGGTATTCAAAAATAAGATGAATGATTCAGAGTAATTGTTAGAAATAAGGCTAGATTAGTAGCTAAGGGGTATAACTAAGTTGAAGGAATTGATTTTGAGGAGACATTTGCCCCTGTAGCAAGACTTAAAGCAATAAGAGTTTTGTTAGCCTTTGCCTGTTTTAAAGATTTTAAATTGTACCAGATGGATGTTAAAAGTGCCTTTCTAAATGGGGTGATAGAAGAGGATGTGTATGTTGAACAACCTCCAGGTATTGAAAATTCTAAATACCCTAATCATATTTTCAAATTGAAAAAGGCATTATATGGACTAAAATAGGCACCTAGAGCATGGTACGAGAGGTTAAGCACTTTCTTGTTAAATCGATCATTTGTTAAAGGAAGTGTGGACACCACTTTGTTTATGAAAAGATTTGAAAATGAAATACTCATTGTACAAATATATGTGGATGATATCATCTTTGGATCAACTGATAAAGCTTTATGTGATGAATTTTCAAAAATAATGAGTAGTGAATTTGAGATGAGTTTGATGGGTGATTTGACTTATTTTCTTGGCTTTAGTATAAAGCAAAATGAGGAAGGGACTTTTCTTTGTCAATCTAAATATGTTAAGGAAATCCTCAAAAAGTATGAAATGGACAATGCTAAACCAGTCACTACACCCATGAGTTCCTCAGTCCTATTAGATAAGGATCCAAAGGGAAAATCTGTTGATCAAAAGAAGTTTAGAGGAATAATTGGATCTTTGCTTTATTTAACTGCTAGCAGACCTGACATTATGTTTAGTGTTTGCTTATGTGCTAGATTTCAAGCAGATCCAAAAGAATCACATTTGACAGCAGTAAAAAGGATCTTAAGATATCTTTTGGGAACTCAAAATTTAGGAATTTGGTATCCTAAGAACAGTTCTTCTTTTGATATAATTGGATACTCAGATTCAGATTTTGCAGGCCGTAGGGTGGATAGGAAAAGTACTTCTGGAACATGTGAGTTCATTGGAAATTCATTAGTATCTTGGTCCAGTAGAAAACAAAATTCAGTAGCACTTTCTACAGCAGAAGCAGAATACATTGCCTTAGGGAGTTGTGTAGCACAGGTGCTTTAGTTGAAACAACAATTGAGTGACTTAGGATTAGTAGTAGGCACCATTCCAATATTTTGTGACAACACTAGTGCCATTTGCATTTCAAAGAATCCTATTCAACATTCTAGAACCAAGCATATTGACATAAGGCATCATTTCATAAGAGATCATGTAGCAAAAAGTGAAATTGAACTACATCATGTGGCTACTAAAGATCAGCTTGCAGATATTTTCACAAAACCCTTAGCCTTTGACACATTTAGCATGTTGAGGACAAGGCTAGGTGTGATAGATCTAAATGCTTGATTAAAATTTTCTGCAAATGTATTTGTATTTGTTTTGTATTTGTTAGTTTGTTTGTTGATTTGTTTTCATAATTATGTTTTTGTTTCTTGTTTAAATTTTTATTTTGTTTTTATTTGTTCTGTATTTGAATGGTGAAAGGCTGAAGTTTTTGGAGTGTTGGGGGTTTATAGTTCTATTCATACTGTACGATATTTCATCGTACTGTACGATTATGTCATCGTACCCACATTTCGTTTGTACGACACGATAGAAAAATGCGGTTAGGGGCAGTTATTATTGGCGATTGTACGTACGAATACATCATTCGTCTGTATGATCCATGTGTCGTTTCGCGTGAGGGATGAACCTAACCGTCACCTGAACGACCTTTAATTTTTTGATCGTCTCGGACGAACACGTAATCGTCTGTACGATCAGGAAGTCAAAAAGCCTGTATGAAAGGACGCCTCGGGACGAGCAGTTTACGAAAAACCATTTCATTTTGTCAGTTTTTGTTCGTCTCGGACGAATTTTAATTCGTCCCGGATGAATCTAAGATCGTCTTGTACGAATGCTACTCGTACAGTACGATATCAAGGTTTTTCTATATAAAGAAGGGTCACTTTCTTTCATTTCACCATCCTTCTAGAAACCTTTAGAACCTTCTAAGAAAATGTCTGGGAGTGGAAAAAAGGGCACGAGTGGCTAGGCGTCCGATGTCTAGAAGGGAATGTGATGAAAATTTCCTTAGTGAGGAGAATGAGGAAGCATACCTTAGGTATGCTGCGTCTAAGGTTACTCCTTCCCGAATCCTACTGCATGAAAACATCCATTTTGCAGTTATGCCTCTCTTTGACTCGACATAGTTTTCTTTCCTATTGACCTTGATTTATGCCTTCAATAAGGACTTGTTTCATGTTTTCCTGGCAAACATGACCTTTAACGAGAATCATACTGCCATCTCTTCCTATGTCCTTAAATAAAAGGTTAGAATAACAAAGGAGGATCTAGGAGAATACATTCATCTTAGAACTGAAGGGGTTAGAACTCATACTTTCTCTACAAGACCTGAAAATGGTTGGTCTGAAATTAACCAAGTTCTTAGAGGTGCAAGCATACCTACACATGTTTCTCGGGTAGAAATGTTGAATCAAAATGCTAGGATAATTCAACATGTGCTAAGAACTTCAATAATACCTAAAGCAGGCGATCAAGTTAATATGACTCCTCTTCTTTCTGCAACAACATTTCTTATTATGACTGGTCAGTCAATAGATGAAGCTCAATTGATCTTAGATTACATCTATTATCTGTCTGATATTGGGTTGGCTAGTGTGAAGAGGAAGAAAAATATTGCTTTAGGACATGTTGTGTGTTATATCCTAGAGAGAAAGTACAATCTAGTTCATCCTTCTGGTCCTTCAGAGCTCCCACTATACTTCACTGATGCTTCTTTTAGAGCATTATTTGGGAAAGAGGGTACTGCTGACAGCTCAGATGACGAGCCTCATTTTGCTACTGCTCCTTCAGGTGCACCCTCAACTGCACCTGGACCTTCGCAGGATTTCTATCAAAACATGGTCCAACGTTTTGATAGAATGGATGAACATTTTGATGACATGGAGGCTCATTTAAAGAGGCAGGATGATCAGTTTGAAGCTGTTAACACAAACATTGCAACTCTTAACAGCTATTTCTCCTTGTTCGGTGGTATACCACCTCCTCCACCTCCTGATCAGGGTCCCTCTCAGTACTAGCTTGGATGATTTTGTGTCACTCTATGTTTGTTTTTTTAAGTTGACTATGAGTATCTTGTTGTGAGTTGTTATTTTTATGTTGTTAGCAAGTTCTTTATTTGATATGTGCTTTAAAAGTGTAACTTGCTATGATTGTATGGTGTGAAGTTATTAGTAATGGAATGTTTCAGTGTTTCAGTGTTTATACTTTTTGTGTTAGTAAATGACCTTGTTTCACTTGAATATAGTTAATTAATGATTTAAAATATTAATTAAGTTCATATTACAATAAAAATAGTATGCATAACTTTAGAACGTCAAATCTTTTAGATTTCGTTATGTTGTGATGTGGATTAGAAGATCTTCTTTAAATCTTATTTAGACATATTATTTAGTCAAAAATTATGTATGATTGTTGTTTTAACATTATTCTCACATTCTATGTCTTTGTGTTTTATTATTGTATTTGTGACTAAAGAGATAATCTTATTGGAAAGAATCTTCATAAGCAAAGCTTGAAAAGATGCACAAAATGTGCCATATAAGAAAAGATGTGCAATGTCACCAAATGTAAAAAGACACACAAAGTGTGTCATCAAATCAAAAGATGCGCAATGTCGCCTACTGTCAACAGACACACAAAGTGTGTCCTCAAATCAAAAGATGCGCAAAGTCACCACATATTCTTTCCTTTAGTTTTTTATTTGTCTCTTTTTCACTAATCAATAATTGTCACTTTAGACCTAGAATTTTTTATAATGTTATCTCTCCTTCTATACAAAAATTGAGACTGCTAAACATGTCTAATACATTACTACTATAGATCGACTTTTCTTGTCCTTAACATACTTTGAAATCTAACATTTTTGAGTCTTTAGTTTTTGCATCTCATTTCATCTTGTAATTCAACTTCATTTAACATAATTCCATTTCTCAGCTATATTCTAGTGCTCTTTTTGCTGTTGGCAAAAGGGGGAGAGTTATATTATTTGTTTGACTTATGTTCGTATGATTATATGTGCTTTGTATGTATGTTTGTATGATTGTATGAGCTTTGTATGTATGTTTTTGTATGTGCTTGTATGTGCTTGCTTTATTTTTGTTGCTCTACACTCTTTTCTTCCCTTCCCTTGTCTATCCTCAAATATCTTGATTTGTCTTTAAGGGGAGCTTAAGGATAGGATAAGTCAGTTTTAGGGATTTAGGTTACTTTGGGGGAGTGTAGATCTTTTATGTAAAGGGGATACATTGAGTGAATGTTAGAAGATTTTTTTTTGTATATCATCAAACAATAGTTGTTTTGCCATCATCAAAAAGGGGGAGATTGTTTTTGATTGGAGTGAATTGTTTTGTTCATGAGAATTCTAATTCCAGTTTATGTTTTTGATGATTACAAAAGTTTATTATTTGTCTAATTTATCTTCTAACATATATCTTTGAGTTTTTTGTTTGTCTGTGTGTATTAAAGTATTTTTCAGGAAATTCACACTCAAGACTGTTGAAGACTTCAAGTTCACTTGTTCACTGTAAATGAAGTCTGTAATTTTCTTTTCTTCTTTTTCTTTAGTCTGAGAGAGTGTGATTGTAAGTTGGATAATTGTGCACACACACAATGGGGGAGTAAAAATTTTAAATGTTTTTAAACTGATCGTACCGTACGAATTGATTTCGTACCGTACGACAAGAACAATATATCCTCCAGGGAGAACCCATAAGACAAAAAATTTTTCTAAGGCATGTTCGTACAGTACGAATAACATTTCGTACATGAGTTTTGCTGTACGAACAGCTCAAAATTGGGTTCGTCCAGAGGTTCATACGGGACGAATGAATCGGACGATGCTCACTGATCGATTCATCCAAGCATTCGTACGGGACGAAGTGTTCGGACGATGCTCACTGTTCGATTCGTCCAAGCGTTCGTACGGGATGAATCGTTGGGACGATGCTCACTGTTCGATTCGTCCAAGCGTTCGTACGGGATGAACTATGTGTACGAACGGCTCTGTTGTGTTCGTCTGATGAGTCGTACAAGACGGATTGTTCAATCTTTTGAACTATTCGTACAGTATGATGGACGATCGTACGGGACGATCGGCAGGGACTTAACTTGAAAATTCAGTTTTTGGACAGTTTTTCATGTCCTTAGTATAAAAATGACTCAAAATTGTTTTGAATAGAGATCCTTCTGCGAAAATTCTTTTGGGAAGTGAGAGGAGAGTGATTGGGAGAGTGTTTGAGAGTGAGTTTTGAGAGATCTTTCAAGAGAAAATTGTGAGGAGATTCACAAGGTTATCCAATTGAGAGGATTTCTTTTACTTGTTCTTCAAGCATCTTCCTAGTTCTTTGGAGACTTTTGCAAGAGTATTGTTCGAAAGGATTCCGGTTCTCTGTCGCACTTGGAGAGTGAAAAGGACGACGGTTCTCTGCCGCACTTGGAGGGTGAAAAGGACGACGGTTCTCTGCCGCACTTGGAGGGTGAAAAGGATGACGGTACTCTGCCGCACCGGGGTTGGTGGAAGAGAGTTTGTAAAGGCTTCTCCGCCTTGCTGTGGGGGCAAAAGGAGAGACACTTGGTTTTAGTGCAATACCTAGAGAAGGGATCTCTAGGGCGTGGATGTAGGTCGAGTTTGACCGAACCACTATAAATTCTGGTGTTTTCTGTTCTCTATTTATTTTTTCTGTATTTCTATTTTCTGCAGTTTATTCTCGTTGTGGTTGAATTTCTGTTTCAAAAGAAAGAGAAAAAATTATCTCTGTTCGTACTGTACGAAGGTATATCGTACTGTACGATTAGCTTTTAAATTTTCTAAATTATCAAGAGTAATTTTAAAAAGGAACCAATTCACCCCCCTCTTGGTTAGCCTAAGGGACATTGAGCAATAGGTCTAACAACCTGTTTGCACTATCACACATTTCATAAGCCTACACATAACTTTCTAGCTCACGTAATGTAGCCCAGCTCCACCATTCATTTTATTCCAAATGAAGCTTCTACACAATTTGTCAATTTCATCTAATATTCCCTTAGGAATTAGAGAAAGAGTGGAATGAAAAGTTGGATAAGAGAGCAATACCGATTTTACCAGGGTGATTCTTCCTGCCAATGAAATGAACTTGCTCCCCCAAATGTTCAACATCCTTAACACTTTATCAATGATGAATTGAAAATCTGCCTTAATTAGCCTGCTCAAAGCCACTTTAAGTCCAAGATAATTGAATTCCTTGACTGAATTGAAGCCCATAATTTGAGATATAGCTCTTCTCCTTCTTCTTTTAACAACTTTACCAAGCAATATACCCGATTTGGATACATTCACTTTTTGACCAGTCCAATCACAAAACTCCTTTAAAATACCTTTGATCACCTTTACAATCTTTAGCTTAACTTCAGAGAAGATTATAATGTCATCTGCATAAAGAAAAAGTGAAATCCTAGGACCATTTGGACTAATTTGAACACCTATAGAACCATTCCTCAAAAAGCATTAGAAAGGAGCTGATAACAAAGGATAAATAAATATGAAGATAGTGGACATCCTTGTCAAAATCCACTTCTAGCATTGATCCAATTAGAAAGATTCCCATTAATCATCAAGGAGAAGGAAAGGTTTTGCAGATATTCCATAATTAAATTAGAAAACATAGAAGGGAATCCAAAATATTCTAAAGCCTTTTGCAGAGTAGGCCAACCCATCAAGTCATAAGCCTGCTCCATGTCAATTTTGAATGAGACTAAACCCTTCAAAGATTTAGAATATCTAAATTTGTGGAACACTTCTTGAGCTACCAGAACATGATCAGAAAGTGACCTCCTTTTCAGGAACGCCACTTTGTCCTTTGAAATCAGCTTAGGAATGATACAAGTGAATCCACTCAACAGCATCTTGGCAGCAATCTTATAAATATTGTTGCACAAGCTAATAGGTCTGAATTTAGAAGGAGACAAAGGATTGCTCACCTTAGGAATCAACACAACAATAGTCTTCTTCCAATCTTCACACATCACGACTGAGGAAAAGAAATGATTCAATGCATTCCAAAGATGTTCCTTAATAATGGACCAATAACTCTTGAAAAAGGAATATGAAACTCCATCATTCCCAAGAGCTATATACCCACCAGACTGCTTTATAACCGTCTCCACTTCCTCTAAATTGAAGTCTTTACTCAACAACCTGATGTCTTCATCATCCAGACATTTCCATGGGGGTGGCCAGCCATTAAGAGAACAGCTCCTATCACGCCATTTATCCTGGTAGAAATTGAACATGGCCTCTTCAATTTGGTGTTGATCCTCCACAATACAACCATTTCCATCTTTAATGCTGAATATAAAGTTGGAATTTCTTCTAGCACTAGCAAAAGATTAAAAAAATCTGGAATTACAGTCCCACTCAACCATCCACTTCACCTTCACACGTTGCCTCCACCAAGTGTTTAAACAAGCCAAAGTAGAATTTAACTCATTAACCTTTGTCTTGAGGATCCAATACTCTTCATCCGAGAGACCTCCATTCTCCGCTTCCAAAGTTTGAAGCTCCAAAATCTCCTTCTTAAGGTTCTCCTTCAATTGATTTAAGCTTTTAAATTTTGATTTACTCTAGAAAAATAAGGACTTCAAAGCTCTATTCAACTTATAGTTCAGAATTTGAGAAAAGCTTCCAGAAGCTTTCTTACTCCAAGCAATCCTCACCACAGCAATAAAAGCTGGAAATGATGTCCAAACATCTTCAAACTTTATAGTTCTCTTGACCATAGGATTGCATTCAAATAGATTTAGCAAAATTGGACAATGATCTGATAGGAAGGTGCCTAACCACCATTCGATGAGGCAAGCTGATAGCTGCTGAATTCAAAAAATATCTGTCCAACCTCTCTACGATCTGATCAGCTCCAGATTTTTTATTACACCAAGTAAATTTAGGCCCAACACAACCCACCTCATGAAGATCATTGCAAGGCAAAAAGCTTTCATTTCTTTAGGACCCATGGAAAAAGTAAACCTTCTCCCACCCCTTTTATCTTCCTTAGAAAGTAAGCAATTGAAATCACCACCCACTACCATAGGAAAATCAAATCTAGAATATGATTCCAACTTCTCCCAAAGAAACCTTCTTTTATACACATCTTTATTGCCATAGATGGTAGCAGTTCTCCACCTACCTTTATTTAGGACATCCAACTCACCAACAATAAATTGAGGAGAAGATTCTAAAACACTAAAGGAAGCCATGCTATTATTCTAAATAACCAAAATGCCTCCAGACAACCCTTCTGAAGGCACATGGAAAAAATCCCATCCACCACCAATCAATGAACTGACATCCCTCCTTTCAATAGTAGACAACTTTGTTTCCAACAACCCCACGAAAAAGACATTATTATCTTCACAACCTCCTTGAGATATAGAGAAGCTTTCTTCTTTCTAGCTCCTCCACAATTCCAAAAGACAGTATAAGACATTAATGGATAGGAGGGGAAGAGATCCCCGCTTTCTCCCAAAGATCACCTTCCATTCTTTTACTTATAGTGGCAATTTTGATAGGTCCCAATCCTTTCAGCTGTTTACCACCTTTCTTTTTGATGTTGGAAGAACCACCCTCCTTAATATCCAACAAATCCTTTTTAATATAATCTAGATTACCATTTGTACCATCCCCTATTCCTTCCTTGACAGAAACAAAAGGAGATGCTACCTCATTAGAAATTTCCCCTTCCTCAACTAGCTCATTTAATACATCAAACTTATTAACATTTATAAGCATTCTGGAAGGTATCCGGATCATACCATATCTATTAGGTTCAGTAGAAGGCTGCACCAAGTTGTTCTGAATCTCAGCTACATCTGAGCCATCATTAGCAACCCGAACACCCAGCATCAAATCAAGATTAGCTTCTTCAGATTCCTTCACTTCATCAACAAGACCATCTTCAACATTCTTAGAAACTTTCACAGGAATCTATCCCACTGGAACTTCAACCGCATTAGCAACATCCTCCTTCAAAGGACAAGGCTTGTTCCTTTGAAACTCTACATTTTTGCTCCTTCTCTTCCTATAATTGACATGGATCCAAGGTCCAAAGCCATCTATTTTATTAATAACATCAACGTCCACCACCTTATTATCAACTCCAGATTTCTTATTCACAGCTGGGTAAACCATATTTTTAGTAGCTTGAAAAACTTCTAACCCACTATTCAAATAATTATCCTTTAAATGACCAATCTTGCCACAATTGAAATATAAGGTAGGAAGCCTCGCATACTCAATGCATTAAAAGAACTTACCTAAGTTTCCTTCCACCCAAACTCCCAAAGGCAGAGTGCCATCAAGCTTTACCCGCACACAAATTCTCACAAATTCTCTTCTACCCCACTGGAACATGTTCCCATCAATCAGATAAGGCAAGCCCACCAAGGAAGCAATCCTACACACATTAATCTCATCCCAGCATTGTAAAGGTAGATTCGGAACCGAATCCAAATAGGAGTTGTCAGACCCTCAATGAAACCATCTCCAAGATTTAATTCCACAACTCTAATGTTTGATTTTTTATTCCAAGCATTGGCCAATACATTGCTTGACTTCTGTTTGGGAGCCTCCAACTGATCTTTCATAGAGTTGCAATTTCCCAGCTCTCCTGATTCACAGCTACGAACCTTCTCCAGATTAAATGCTGACAGATCTAATCTAGCCCCTTCATTCCTCTGAATAGCATTTATTTTACAACCATCCACTGCCATCTTGTCTACTGAAGTGCATGATCGAAAGCTACATCTTTCATCAACACGTCAGAAGAAGAAGGAGCTCCATTATCTGATTTAAACCCAACACCAGAATCTAAAAACATGCAGATTTCTTTGGGCTCTCAACCGAGCAATCCACCAAAACATCTTTACCTTTACCCAAAATCTCAGTTGGCTTTTTAGGAACCAGAAGACCGCCTTCATTGATAGCCAAAGGATGCACAACCTTAAATCTTATCTTACCATCTTGATCCGAATCAGAATCACCAAACGCAGGAGGAGATGAACCGCAACTGAGTCGAGAAAAATTCTAACACCAGAAGAAGATGGATGCCGAACTTCGAAAGAACCACCAGTTGCAGGCAGTCGACAACCTTCCACTGTCATCAGAGCAGAAATGAAAATGCACGAAACCAGAATTTGAAAATCTCCTGAAATCTCTCTCTAAAATAGGGAGCTTCTCTCTCTAGCTTCTCTAACATGTTTGAAATGGAGATCTATCTTTAACAATTGAATTTAGATGGATGTTTAAATGGAAGGAAGAAATTTTTAACATTTACCCGACCATATCAAAATAGTGAAGGAGGATGACTCCATACTCACCTTACCATATTGATATAATGAGGAAGTGATTTTAAATAAATAAGTGTTCGCATGACCATATCAAAATATTAGGACGAATGATAGAAAATATTCCAACATTCATCTGACTATATCAAAATAATGAAAGAGATCCATCATTCATTTGAACATATCAAAATAGCAAAAGAGAATGCCTTAATATTCACTTGACCATATCAAAATAGTGAGAAATAGATTTATGCCTAAATAGATGGTCGACAAGAAAGTTTAAGGATGTTCAAATGGGAGGTTGCTTGTAAATAAACAAATTTAGATGTTTAAATTAGGAAAATACTAAAAAATGTATTACCCAATTAACCAAAATTTTAGATACTCAAAAAGGAGATTTATCCCTAACAAGTGAATTTAAGGTGGATGCTGAAATGAGAAATCTATCCCAAATGAATAGATTTAAATAATTAGATCAAGATAATACCAAGGATCATATTTCCCAATCAACCTATGTTCAAAAGGAAATGATGTCATTAGGAAAGTTATACTAATTCTTAAGAGCAAGAATTTAAACCTGAGTGGGAGGTCAATCCCAAATAAGTAGATTTAAAGATGCCTAAATGGGAGGCCACTCCAAAATAAGCAAATTTAAGTGGCTAGATCAAGATAATACTAGGGATCATATTATTTAATCAACCAAAGTTCAAATGGAATTAATGTTGCCAGGGAACTTTTATTTATTCTTAAGAATAAGAATTTAAGTAGGCACTGGGGATTTTAAAAATTTCTAGTTCCAATATAATTCTTCAGGCCAAGTTTCATCACTTGGATCTAGTTCATTACAAAAACTTTAATAAATTCAAGTAACTTTTTAATTTTTTTTTTAATTGAATTTTCTTTACAAAATTTATCCATTATAATATCTTTTGAGATATCATCCACTTACATGAAATATGGGACAATTTTAGTTATAATAAACCATTTGGTAGGAACCTCCTTGATAGATTTTCTCCACCATGAATGGACCTTCTCACATTAGTTCAAATTTACCTTCCATTTTCAAATGGGTCGTAGAAGGAAGACCAAGTGTCCTACTTAGAAGGCTTTTAGATGAACCATTTTATCATATGCTTGAATCATGCGCACTTTATACAACTCAAGATTTTGTTGAGCTTGTAATCACTTCTCTTTTAAACCCTTTAGCTCTTCTAATCAGAGTGTGCTATTTTATTTTTGAAGTTCTTTTATAATTTACCATAACTCATAGAGAAGGAAGTTGTACTTCTTAAGGGAGAACAACCTCTACTCCAAAGATTAAATTGAATGATATAGGAATAGTTGGAGTTCAATATATGGTTTGATATGCCCACAAAGCTTCCCTAACTTTTTATGCCATTGATGCTTATTATGATCTAAGATTTTCTTTAGGATTTTCACCAATAATTTATTAAAGGCCTTAGGCAAATCTTTTAGCTGAGGGTAATAGATGGTTGAGTAGCTCTAATTAATTTTATGCATCTAGATAAGTTATTTTATTTTGGTGCTTCAACATGATGGATCATTATTAGATATGATTTAATGAGGAATACCAAATTGATATATGATATGATCTTTATAAAAATTTAGCACATGATGTGCTTTGACATCTCGTAATAGAATTAGTTCTTCCCATTTTTAGAAATAATCTATTATTGCTAATATAAACCTGTGACATCTAGAGGATGGTGTATCAATCAGATCAATGATATCCACACCCCAACTTTCAAAATGCCATGAACCAATGGTAAGATACAGAATATTTTGTGGTAGATGTAGCACTATACTTTGCATCTAATACTGATAGAAATGATGCACAACATTCATGCTGTAATCTATCATCTATGGTTAATAACATCCAATATTTTTAATTTTCATCTTAATTTTAGGTATGGATCGATGAGCAATACACAATATAGCATGTACTTCTTATATAATTTTTTAGTTCCTCAAATTTTTTGAGACAACATAACCACATCTTATTAAAAGATATTTGATATAAGGTGTCATTCACTAAGGATCTTCTTTTAGTATAGTCAAAAATTAATTTATCATGAGAGAGTTTAATTTGTTGTAAGTAGTTAATAAAGGGTTATCTCTGGTTTACCACTTCATCATCTACAGTAAGGATAAACTTTGCCTTGATTGGAGATTATGTTTTTGTATAGTCCAAATTCTTGGGTGATAAGTCTTTTGACCTTGTACCTTGTGAGCTTTAAAAATTTTCACCATGGCCTCCCCCGCTCTTAAGAGAGTTTTTATAAATTAAGTTCTGCGGTAAATTGTCAGAAGGAAGATTGGGTTTGTAGATAAGACACTACTCAGAGGTTTCATCCTCATTTTGTGAGTACTTTATGACCTGAGTTCGGGTTTCTTATAGGCGCAAGCCCCTGTAGTTAATTATCCCTCTTGATAACGAGAGTAATTTTTTGATTAAGGCTAGTCATCAATCAGATATGTAAAGAAACGTGCATCTATCATATAGTAGTAATATGGGTTTTTTTTGGGAAATTATATATTAAAATAGAAGTCTCACCATCTTGCACTTAAAGTGGATGGTGGGGGAATGATGATGAGCCCGATCAAGATTCCTTGGTTTTATCGTTCTGGGCTATCATGGTCCCTAGTCTACTTAGTCAGGGGAGGTAGTCAACCCAACCTGACAGAAGGATCTTGGTCAGTAGCCATGGTTTACATCATCTAAGGGTACCTTGTAGACTTGGGGTGAATGTTTATCTAAGGGGATAATTTTGAATCCACTTTAGCTGACATGGGGATTTATGCACTATCGATTATATTCAATTGATTCACATCTCAAAGATTTAATACCATTGGAAGTTTACGGGCTCGGCCATAACAACAATTTAGTGGTTCCATTTAGCGACAAATCACCTGGTTTAGGGGACACCAATCATAACTGTTTACCTATGGTGCCATTTGGCGAAAAAACTGTCGATTAGAGAAAACATGCCACATCCGTACTAGCAAGAGACTTTTTGAGAATGAATTATAGTGATATTCTCAACCATATATTAGCTCTTCATGATTTGAAGTTTATTTTCAAATTTGTCCACCTCAGCAAACTATTACAAAGGATGGATGAATTTTGCTTTAAGAATTTGATGGTTGAATTTTAATTTTAGATATTTAGATTTTGAAATTTTTTGGAATTTGGATTTTGATGTGTATTTGGGAATATAAGAGATATTTTTTGAATATTTGGAATCCCCTATGGTTGAGATGTACGTTCAACATGGCCTTCATTAGGGTGTTTATGGGGAATTTCTATTTGTGGATTAAGCATTATCAACTCTAACAACTTGTCAACAGAGGATTAGGTTTATTATCAGCTTTGTGCCTTTGTTAGTGGATTTTCTTTGTTATGGACCTTGAAGGCCTAACATGAGCTATAAAATGAATATTTTGACTAACGTCGTGATCATATATTCATTTAATAGTTTGAGCTATGTCGACTCCTATCTATCCACATAGAATGTTCGAGCTTGAACTTAAATTTGTCATTTAACACGCACAATATCCTCAGATGTCACGTGTGTACCTATAACACACTCGCTAGGGCCCCTATGGTATTTATGGGGTATTTTGTAATTATTTGTCGAACCTTGTCGACTCTGTCCAATTACTAATAAAGGATTGGGTTCACTACTGATTTTAGGCCTTTCTTAATGAATTTGTTTTGTAATAGGCCTTGAAGGCCTAACTTGATTGTATAAAATAAATATCTTGATCGATGCCATGACTGTATATTTATTTGATAGTTCAAGCTGTGTCGATTCCTATTTACCCACATAGAAGGATTGGGCTCGAACTTGGGTTTACTGTTTGACCCAACAGCATCCCTAGATGTCCCGTGTGTGCCCATAACATGCTCACTGGGGCCCATGCAGGTGTATATTCTTGCATATATATAGCTTATTGTGTTTGTATGCACACTCCTGTGTTTATGTGTATACATATTATAGTGCTTGTGTGGGGGTATCTTTTAGGTATATGATGAGTCTTTTATGGTAGACCATAGAGGTCTGTGTATTGCATTTCTTTTGCATGGCTGCAGGGTTAGGAACACATTTCTTCATAGATAATACGTTGAGTACATGATAGGTTTCCTACAGTGGACCATAGGAATCTAATCTCGTTGCACGTCGTACATCTCTTCGCTGTCAGTTTAATGTATGCTGATATTGGACACTTGATGTTGTTGTATTTATTATCAATTTCCCAATAAATGTCGACCAACAACTTGCTGTATTAGCTCACATGTATTCCAGTGTTCACAAAAATTACTACGAGTGTTTATAAGTTAACTAACACTGGTCGTAGAGGAATTTTTGCTTCACAAGATCATTTGCTGTTATTTCTTGCAGATAGGTTGCTGTGTGTATTGCAAGTCTTCTTCTTCAAGCAAATGAACTATTGTACTCATACAAGCATTATGTTCGTTGAGGGGCCATTACATGCATTGGTTAACTATTGATTGTAAGGGGGCTCTTCCCACCATAACCTTCTTCCCTTCAACTCTAGCCACGCAATAAGATTATAGGTAGATTGTCATGTCAATAAATTGCCTCAAACCCCTCAAATGTATCTTGGTTAAAGAGTCATTACATCCATCATATACGAACTTCTTTTTCTTGCAAATAGCTAGTGTATTTTTCTTAGTGTAAGCTATATAAGGTTAAAGTGTTGTTGTATGCCTTTGCTACATGCCTTCTATGCTTCAGTGTCAGATGATGTTAATTGCCTTTTTCACTCTGTGAGGACTCGACATATTTAATTGGAGTCAGATTACCATTGAATCATTGTGGTCATGCTGCTCATGATTGTACCCTTTTTGCTACAGGTCTATTATAAGTGTACCTTTCATTTCAATAACTCTGTTCATTTTGCAAGCATAGATGGCTTAAATCTGGTTCATGGATGAGTTAAGAGTCTTGCAGCATTACTTGCGATCAAAATGATCTGTTTGCATCATTGGTTTGCTTATGAGCAATATTAAGACAATCATTATAAGTTGACTATTATTGCTCAAAAGCTCCATGTCAAAGCATATAATCAATTTATGCTCATTCATTTATCTTTTATTTTATCATTCTTACGATTCATGAGTTTCATTTTAAATGTAAGGTTTTAGTTGAAGTCTTTGTCAAATTTGATTCATGTCCAAGTTCCTTGCTATTTTGTTCAAACTTGAGTTCAATTCGTTGTTGATTGTTCAAATCAGGTTCATAAATTTTATCCCCATGCATTGTCCAAATTTAGGTTCAAATTCAAGTTCTCTATATTTGTTTATTTGAGTTCAAATTCGAATTATCTGAATTCAGTTCATCGTTGTTTAATATGCAAGTTCCCTACGTCCAATCAAGTTCAAATCAAGTCCAAGCTCATGTCTTTTGCATTCATTCAAGTACTCTACTTTCACTAAAAAATTTGGTAGCCTCCCGGCATCTCCCCTATTTAGGGGAAAATCCAAGTGGCATAGCCTTCCCCTCCACACTACGTGAGTGCTTCAGGTAGGTTTCGGAGGACACCACAGTCACATTTCTACAATCCCCGCTATGCTACGTGAGCGCTTAAGAGTACTTAGTTTCATCCTTATCATGCTATGTGAGTGCTTCGAGGCCTACCTACCTCGCCCGAGTGCTATACCAGGTTCCCTCCCACCTTGCTTTGTAAGCATGTAGGGTGGTCCATCGGCTCATGACAAGCGTCGAGTGCAGGGTTTAGAGTTAGAAATTTTAACCTTTGCGATGGTTAGCGATGATGTGCAAATTCCTCTCTCCCCGTCTTTTCTTTTTTGAATTTTCTTTTTTTGTCTATTTTCCTTCTCTTTTTTTTATTTTCTCTCATCATTTTTTTTACTTATTTCATACATACACACACACATATATATTTTTATACTGATACTAATAATATGCTATGTGAGTGCTTAAGAGTACTTAGTTTCATCCTTATCATGCTATGTGAGTGCTTCGAGGCCTACCTACCTCGCCCGAGTGCTATACCAGGTTCCCTCCCACCTTGCTTTGTAAGCATGTAGGGTGGTCCATCGGCTCATCACAAGCGTCAAGTGCAGAGTTTAGAGTTAGAAATTTTAACCTTTGCGATGGTTGGCGATGATGTGCAAATTCCTCTCTCCCCGTCTTTTCTTTTTTGAATTTTCTTTTTTTGTCTATTTTCCTTCTCTTTTTTTTATTTTCTCTCATCATTTTTTTTTACTTATTTCATACATACACACACACATATATATTTTTATACTGATACTAATAATATTATGATCATATTAATAAATACAAACAATAAATGTTATTACTCTTAAAATAAACCTAAAAGGAGTATTTTACCTAATCGGCTCAAAGCAGAATTAAGAAGATCAGTCAAGGGACGTGACTTTGGCTACAAGATGAGAGGAAAAATGGAGGGCTAGGGCTCTATGAGGCGCTATTTAATGGGATTCGGTTGATGGGTATGGTATAAAGTTTTCTTCTAACAATTTGTAAATTCTAGCCATTTGATTGATCACTAACTGTGGATCTCCAAATATTTTAATTTATTTGATTTCATTTATAATTATTAACTCTAAATTAATTATTAGTGCCTTATACTTGGCTTTATTATTTGTAACATGGTTCTGAATATAGGCCTTTATCTGGAGTTATAAACACTATACCAATTCCAACATTCCCTAGGGTACATCTCATGGTCATTTATCTTTCTAACAAGATGTATTACCATCAAAATACAAAGCCCATTTAGAGTATTCTTTAACTTCTAGATTCATTATCTATTAAATAGGTAATTCATAATTTAGAGGCACATCAATAGGAAAGGGGTGTGCTGTTAGTAAAATTTGCTAGAGCTTATCCTTTCACAGCACGTAAGGTAGTAAATGTTATGTCGAATTATAACAGAATCATTGACCACTAAGCTAATCTTTTTGGTAATGCTAGATGAGTGATTAGAGATAACAATAAATTTACTCTAGAAATTAAATTGAATTTATGAGACAACATGTTGTCCCCAACTTCTGAACAATAAATATTAAAGCCAAATAATATTTGTTAACGGGTAGATAATTCATTTTAGTTGGAAGCAACAACTTGCTAAGGTATTAAAGTGCATTCTCTTTTCCTTCCTCATTAACTTGAGCTAATAACTTGCTAAAATATTCACTTAAAGCTGTTGTATACAAAATTAACATCTTCTCAAAGGTAAGAGCAGCCAAGGCTAGAGGATTTCTTAAGTATTATTTTATACTATCGAAAGCCTTCACACAATAATTGTCCCACTGGGTATGAACATCTTTCTTGTATAAGGCTATGAACATTTGACATCATTTAAATAAATTGGATAGAAATCTTCTTAAATATGCTAGCCAACCTTGGAAAGATCTTAATTGAGTAATACTTCTAGGTGGTGACATATCTAAGATTTCTTTAATTTTCTGGGATCAATGTTTATTCTGTGGTGTCTTACCATGAAACCTTAAAGGCAAACCTAAGAGGGTTCTTTTTTAGATTATATTAATAGAGTCATTAGAAAATAATTCTTAGGTTATATAAATAGTCTTCCCTTTCAAGTCTCTTAATGACTAGATCATTGACATAAAACTCCTCTTGTTGGTGGATCAATTCATCAAAGAAACTCGTCATTTCTTGCTAGTATATTGCTTTAGCATTCTTTAGTCCAAATGGTATAAAATCATACTAGTAAACTCCTATCTATGTTTTGAATGCTATATGTTTTTATCTTTAGGAGCCATTTTAATCTAATTGTAACCGGATGACCTATTTATAATATAAAACATTACATTAAGGAGATAATATCTATCATGAGTTCTAGTATGGGCAACAAAAACTTATCTTTATGACAGACTATATATAAATCTCTAAAGTCAATACAGACATGAATTTGACCACTTTTCTTCTTTATTAGAATAATGCTGGCTAACCAGGTCAAAAATTTCTCTTCCCTAATGAAACTAACTTTAATTAACTTTTTGACTTCACTAATAACTTATTATTCTATTTCAAGTTGCATATGCTTAGGTGCTTATTTAACAGTAGTAATATTAGGTTGAATTTTGAATTTATGAACTACTTTTTCTAGAGATAATCCAAGCATTTCTTCAAAACTCTAAGCAAAGAAGTATTTAAACTAGAAAAGTAACTTAAACATGTCATCTTCCTTGTCCTCATTTAATAATGAACATGGAAAAATCAGACGAGGGTTTTTTTCATTGCCCAACTTTATTTCCTTAATTCATCTAATATAATTTTAATCTCCTCTTCAAGTTTTGTAGGTGCATCCTTAACTTGAGAGTGATCCAGATCACCTGAAGTCTCTAAATTTTTTTTTTAAATATTTAATATTCGATTTGAAAAGACTATTAGGCTGTAGATTACTTTATAACTCAAAATAGTATTCATCATCATTAAATGGATAAACAGTAGTGAATCCAACTCATACTTTTGATTTTTGTTTATTAAACCTCATATTCCAATGTTTTCAAATTGTTGAGCTTCACCTTTAGTCCAAATTGTTGAATTAAACCTTGGCAAAATTATTTACACAAGTGGAGTACCAGTCAAAATATAGTTCTATTATTTTATCTAAAAAAGGATCATGAAGGATTACATTAGTTTTGATACTTTTGCTGGTGGAATGTATAAATTTGATAGATTTATAATTTAGTCCCAAAGTGGGAGCCACTTTAACTACTAACCCAGCTATACCATCCTGAGATAATGAAGTTAGAGTAATATTCTCCGCATACTTCTTTATCTTTTCAAAGTTATATACATCCAGATTATCTTCTCTAGCAACTTGGACCATAACCTCATTGCTTTCTACTTATAATGAAACCTTAAACTTTGATTATTCAATGATATTTATATATTCTTTAGCCTATTTATTTTTCTCAAATATATATGATTCATCCTTCGAGGTAGATTCTATATCAATAAGTATTACATGCATCCTTATTTGCATATACTCTTTTTCATTATTTT
Organism: Dendrobium chrysotoxum; assembly: GCA_019925795.1. Taxonomy (NCBI): domain Eukaryota; kingdom Viridiplantae; phylum Streptophyta; class Magnoliopsida; order Asparagales; family Orchidaceae; genus Dendrobium; species Dendrobium chrysotoxum. The sequence continues at coordinate 11,502,943 of CM034297.1, forward strand.
GAAATTTTTCATTTTGCCATCTCCTACCTCTCCCTCTAGCTCGTTGAGCCATTATGTCACCCCTTATTATAAGAGGGTTAGGATGCCAATGAACATTTTGGTTAAGGTTAGAATGCTTTATTTTCTCTTTTTATATTTTCTTTTACTTTTTTCTTTTCTTTTTCTTCATATGGTTTAAAGTTTTTAGAGAAGATAATCTATTTTTTAGGTAGATAATATGTAGCATCTTCAGATATACCTACTTTATGAATTAAGAATGGTTGCAAATTTCCCTTAATATAGTGATCAACACCGTTACAAAAGTATTTAATATACTGATGCATAGAGGAAGGCACCATTCTATTCTCGTGAAGCCAGTGTCTACTCATGAGAGCATTAAAAGATGTATTCATATCAATAATATGAAACTTGGCTTTTGTTCCAAGGCCATCTATTTTTAGAAGAAGGGTTATAGAGCCTAAAGCCATCGATCCTTTTTCATTGAAACCTCATAACACCATTTTATCATAAATACCCAGTTTCATAGGTAATTTTCTAATATGAGTTAACAAATTGTAATCTACTTTTGCAATTTTTAGATTAGCTACATCTTGACATTGTACAAGTTTAGACTATATTAAAGTTTAGGATTATTTGCAACTTGTTTTCCTTTAGCTATAGCTGACGCTCAAGGCAGCAGAACTTTACCACTACAAAGATTTACTTGGACTACCTCCTCATGAGAAGAGATAGTAAGAACATCCACTTCTTGATCATTGATTACTTATAGGTTTTCATCTGGTGAACTATTATAATCAGACATCTCAATTTCTATATTGATAAGATCACTTTGAATATCGAGGGTACATGCATCTCCATTAGAGAAATTTTAAAGAGATTCTTTTTGTTTATTTAAATTTATATCTAACTAATGAGAATTATTTTTTCCAAAAATATTTAAGTTGTTAGCAGGTTGTTCTTCAAAAGGAATAAGATGTACACTGAATCTTTCTTCATTACATACTTAATCCTTGGAAGGATAAAGTAGAAATCATACAATATGAGCGACACTAGGGATTTAGGTCCCCCATCATTAGAAAGTATAACTTTATCTATTACAACTATATTTTTACTTTTGTTCTTCTCCTCCTTTAAAACTAAAGAAGTATGACTATCTTGGACTTCCATAAAATTTTCAGTTGAAACTATCTTCTGATCATTCTCAGGAGCTACTAGATTAACCTTTATGGGACTCTGTGCTCCTTGAGATACCTTAAGAGATGAATGATATACTTTCTTTAAAATTCTTTTGGAGAAAAAGGATAATGCAACATCCTATCCATACTTAGTCTTTATAATTTAAGGGGATGTAGAAGGCTCACCAACAAATCAATTAGCAGATCCCTGGTTTGAATCCACTAAATACATCATAAGTATCTTGATTGCCCCATATTTAATGCTCTTTTTAAGACATTCCATGAGGTGATATAATATTCTAGTTTATGACCCAGCATCTGGTGATATGGAAATTAATTGGGTTACCCCTATTTACCCACTTCATTTAGCCTCTTAGGATCATATAATTTAAATTCAAATTTCTTCAAGAGATTCATGAAAATTCTTTTAATTTCCTCTCTTTTAAATTAATATATTTTTTTTATGATGGCCTCAAACTTCTCTCTGCTCTCTTCTGGAGAGAGATTGGATCAAGGTCTAAATTATTAATCATACTTAGGTTTATTGTACTGCTAATACAAAAAAGCATGAGCTAAATTTTCTACTTAAACTTTCATCAGTTTTTTACCTCTATCTAATGTGGAGATTGGCTTGTATTTTAATTTTTAAGAACTTATGCTGTTTTAATTTCCTAGAATCTAATGAAGATTGATCTTTCAAAAAAGACAATTGAGATGCTTCCTCCTGGAGATTGGAGGCTTTACTCAACAACTTCTCAAATGTCTTTCTTATAAACCCTTTGAGCGAAAGGCTATTAGACCATGAATATTTTAAAGGAGTTTCTCTATAGCATTTCGCCTTAATAATTGCGGTTCAGACTTCATACTAAGTTTCCTCCATCCTGAAATATACTCTACTAGATTTTCACCAGGTTTTTATTTCACAATAACGATCATGTGGTGTCTTACTCTGATAAATCTTTTAATGATCAAACATTCTAATTCAACAAAGGTACATATATACCCATTAGGCAGTCTAGCATACCAATCGAATGCACCGTTAACATACCACTAATGAATTATTGAAATAATAATGCATCACTACCTCTTTCATTATAAAAATTGGCTCTATAATGCATTAAGTACTACTTTGGATTACCTGTGACATCAAAGTTCTTGAATAATTGTGGTGCAAATCCTTTTGGATATGGGACTAAGTCATATTCTTTTATGTATGGTCTACCCTTAGAATAAATGAAGTGCCCTAAGATTATGCTAACGCCTCTTTAACCAACTGCACTACCGTTTCTTTTAGATCAACATATTGAATTGGCTCTCTTTTTAGTTTTATTTATTTATTCTTTACTTCTTCCTTAATGTCTTTTTTATTATTAATAACCTGTTAAATAGATTCATTAAGAGGTGATTCAATCTGTGCTGTAGAAGAAGGAGATTCCCTATTTTGTAATGCGACGATAGAGGCCATCATTTCTTACATCTTCTTTTTCATTCTGAAGATTTGTTCATCTTTTTGACTGATCTAACCTAATAGATGCTGAGTTAAGTCTAGTGCAATACCTTCCTCAATCTCCATATCTAAGAGGATTACTTTAGCTTTACCTTTCTGTTTATGAGTAGATGCTTGAGTATATACCATGCAAATATTACTAGACATTTCCTCATCATGATATCTTATGGTGGCCATTTCAATAGCCTCTTTTTTCATCTATTTTTCTGATGTTATCTTCAAGTTCATTTATCATTACTTCTATGGATCTTCCCGATGCATAGTGTGGGTTGATCAGGGTATTCTCTCTATTCGGTGTAGGATTCATTGGAGCTTTACCTTTAGCTCTCCTCAATTCCTCCTCTACATGCTTTTTAGTTATAATGAGTGCAGATGAAGTGGCTACCATTTTAGTCCACCAAACCTTCTTCTTAGTAGATGCTAGGGTCAACAAATTTGTGAGTTTTAGCCTCCTCACATTACGGTGAGAAGATGATTGGCTACTTTTCAAAGGGTGTTGGTATACTCTTTGTGATTGATGAGCCAAAGAATGATAGGAGACTTTAAATGAGTAATTATTTAGATGAATTGATGCAAGATGAAGGGGTATAACCATGATGGGATGAATTCCTAAATTTAACTAGCTTTATAAGATTTTTACAATGCTGATTACCAATTGAAACTAAATGATTATTGGTTCTCAATTGTTTCTTAGCTTCTCTATAATGATCTGTAGCACTCCCTAACTTAACTTATTTAGTTTATTTAAGTTTACTCTCATTCTACATAAAATAACTTTTTTCGTAAGTAGTTATGAATATGCTCTATCAATGATTACACCCTTTATACTCATTAAAAACTCTTCTTTGGATTATACAAAGCTAGATGCACCCTCATGGACAAGTATTTTTGATATGGTTTTAAATTTTTTTCTTCCTCTTAACAAGTTTATTGAAGAATGTAAGTGGTGGAGAATTACCAATCCTTTTAATGCTCTCTTCTTCAGTTGCAATAAACAGAGGATGGAATTAACTTCAACCCTATAGGAGTGAGGTATCAGGGATTTCTTCAGTTAAAGACTCCATTATAATAGCATACAATGTCAACTCCTCATCTATTAATTTTGACTTTTCCACTATATGCCTCAGAAGGTGGTTCTTGTTTCTATGCTGAGAAATTATCATTTCTATAGCACAGATGATGACTCAACCTCAAAGGTGCTGAACACTGGCATTTCAGATAGAACAACTGACTTCAACTTCTGGCCAATTAAGAATTTGAGTCTAGAATAGACAAAAGTCTCAATGGCCATGGTAGCGACCATAAACCCGCCTTCACTGGTGAACTCTACAATAGACTTCTTCTTTGATACTTCAGCTGGCTTAATGATTACAAACTGATGACCATTGATTATCATATATAGATTCTCAAAGCTAGAACCAAATTTAATCATACTGCCCTTAGGTAATTAAGACTGAATGAAAATAATGTTGAGATTGCCAAAAAAATCCTTCCAATTTAGAAATTAAACTAGAATTCTATATCAGTTCCTAAACTCACTTGCTTTAGATAAGATATTTAGGTTTGGAGAAAACATTGAACTAAATTTATTGAACCAGAATAGGCTTAATGAATGAAGCTGGATTTTAGATTTATGAAATGATTTTGATTGAAGGAGCCCAGTCTAGATAATCACACCAAGCTACATAGAGAAATGTAACTATAATGCATTACTAGAAACTGGAGGATGATTAAAACTAGATTTTAGATTTAGAATCTAGAATTATTCAATTTTGGGTTTAACCCAAACCCGACCCGAATACCCCTTTTGACAACCCTAGCTAGGGTACTTATACCAATCCTTAAGAGAAATAATTTATATATGAGTGGGAGATCTATCCCAAACAAGTAGATTTAAAGATGCTTGAATGGGAGATCGGTCCCAAATAAGCAAATTTAAGTGGTTAGATCAGGATAATCTAGGGATCGTATAATTAACCAAAGTTAAAAAGAGAAGGATGTGACTAGGAAACTTATACAAGTCCTTAAGAATAAGAATTTAAGCAACCACTGGGGATTTTAAAATTTGTGAGTTCTAATATAATTCACCGAACCCAGTCTTATCACTTAGACCAAGCTCATTGTTAAAACTTTAATAAATTCAATCAATTTATTAAAAATTCTTTTATTTATTAAAAATTTCTTTACAAAATCTATCATAATATCTCTTGAGATATTGTCCATTTACAAGAAACATTGGACGATTTCCTTTATAATCAATTAGTTGGTAGGATTCACTTTGGTAGACTTTCTCCACCATGAATAGACCTCCCATATCAGTTCAAATTTACGCCACCCCATACTCAATTAGTTTGTAGGATCCATTTTGGAAGACTTTCTCCACCATGAATGGGCCTCCCATATCAGTTCAAATTAGTTATGAAATAAAATATTACATTTTTATTACAAATATTGTTTAAATTTTACTATGCAAAGAAGTTTGCATTGGGCAAATCATAATTATTCTTAATTAAAAATATAATGCTTATTTGAGTACTAAGCTATCTTTAACTTCTCATTTTTTAACAAAAGGCTTATATCATTGGCAATGCTTGTTGCATCCTCGGCTGAACCATAAAGCCCCCTCCGAACAAGGCCAGCACAATAGAGCCCATTATTTCCTTTCCAATGTTTAGGGAACTTTTGCTTTGCCAAGCCATCATCACCAATTAGGTAATCATCATCCTGCATATAATAAATAAAATGCATAGGTTAATATATTATATTTAAATTTTCTATTTTAATATTATTATACTTACTATTTGATAAAAAATGTAAACCATATTATTGTTCTTTTAATGTATATGGTAATTAAAAATACTAAGTGGAAATGATTAGATACTTAATTATGATAATTTAAAATAATAAGTCTAAATGCTTACAATTTAATTTAGCCTATTTAAAGTATTCATTTTTTTAATTAAAATTTTTATATATGTGATTTTATCTATATTATTTCATATTATTATAAAAATATCTAATAAGTTTTAAAAATAAAAATAAATATATAGCTGGACATATTTTGATAAATGTTATTTTATAATCAGCACATTTTGATTTGATATTCATTTTATAGGATTCAGTAGATTTTGTAGATACAATATGATAGGTTACATAACTCATTTTTTATTTAAATTGAATTTATTCTTTTTTTGAAATATTTCCATAATTAAATTATGCATGTTTGCTAGCCATTTTTTAGAGCAATTTGGAGACTATTTGAATTTCCTATCTAACTAGCCATTTTCTAACCATTTAAAACTAATATTTCTTCAAATTTAGATTAATATTTAATATAATATTGAACAAAATAATTTTAGAATATTTCTTACAAATTATTAAAACTATATGTTAATTTATACTCTTACTAATTAACATTAAAATTGTATTATTATTTAAATTAATAAAAAATTTGAAAACCTAAATAACCTACTCTTGGAGCGCTGTAGTCATCCAACAATTAGTATTAGCCTCATCTCTTTTCAAGCTTAAGATCCTAGAGTACATCTTTTTGTTAACTATGATACAAGATTTTCCTAAGGTTTTCCTTCCCAAAGGACAATCTACTGAATGAATAGCTTGGCTAGATAATGTTCCATTTTTTGGAGGGCATGACTCACATTTTCCCAAATGCTTAAACATCAATATCATGCACTTAATAAAGAAATAAATAGAATTAAAATTAAAAATTCTTTCAATGAATGGTCTATATCAAAGAGAGATTGTTAGATGAGTTAAATTCTAGGGCAGGCAACACTTTGGATTTGGCACTTTTTGGATGACTTTATACAAATTTTCTTGTGAAATTTAGCAAAATATATTTAGAATATATTTATGTTAACTTATCAAGAAAATTACATAAATAGACTTATTAATGAATATGAGTTATTTTGTATGACTCCTTTTGAATCCATTTCTGATATGTTAACAAGAACTATGAAAATAATTAATATATTGCATTCTATTAAAAAATTTCATAAAAATCAAGACTAAGTCTGTAAGATTTTTAGATGTCTTAATAAATAATATTATGTTAAATTAATAGAAATTAGCAAGGCAAAAGATTTATCTATATATGTACTTGAACAACTTTTGTGTTCTTTAATAGCTCATGAATAGATTATAGCTCAAGAGGAAGTAGAATTAAAAAGATAAAACCATTGCCTTATATGTTGATGAAAATGATAAGCCTACCATCTAAAACTCTAATGGAGATAATGATTAGGTGCTATGATTTCAGGAGCAGTTGGAAACTTGTTAAGAAAACAAAAATGATGCTTTAGATAATTTTAGAAAATTTGCTAAGTATATTCAAAGAGAGCAAGTTTATTTAATACATCGAATCAAAACATATCATTGTGAAGAATTTAAAAATAAATAATTTTAAAACTATTGTGATTAAAATAGAATCGAACATAAATTTTTAGCCCTAAGACTCCCCAATAGAATGTTATTGTTGAAATAAAAAAATCATACTTTTTTAGAATTAGCAAGATCAATGCTTGATGAATATAGGCTACCAAATTATTTTTGGGCAAAAGCAATGAAAATTGATCGTTATGTGACAAATAGAGTGCATATAAGACCAATCATAAAAATGATCCTTATGAATTATTTTTTGGAAACAAACATAAGATTAGCAATTTATATATTTTTAGATATAAGTATTTTATTTTAAATAATAAGAAAGAACCTTTAGATAAATTTGATAGTAAATTTGATGATGGTATTTTCTTAGGATATTCAACTTCTAGAAAATTTTATAAAGTTTTTAATGAAAGAAAATTAATTTTTGAAAAATCCATTCATATGATCATTTCTTCATGAAAACCTTGTAGATTCTATAGAATTAATTTAAATGATAATATTGAGAATATAAAGAAAATAAATTTGGAAGAAAAAGAAGATGATTGATTGCATAAGTAATTGAGATATAATAAAAATAATCTAAAAAAACTAATAATTAATGACTCTTCCTAAGGTGTTAGGACTAGGAGAAATCTTAGGGAGGAGATAAAATATTTAGCATCTCTATAAAAAATTGAACTTAAAAATATAAATGAATCTATTAAAAATAATGTTTGGACAATTTCTATGAAGGAAAACTAAATTAATTTATAAGAAATGATGTTTGAAAACTAGTCCGAAGACCCCATGTTCAAAAAATGGTTGGAACTAAAAGGTCCACAAAAATAAGCTATATAACTGGGTTAGTTACACATGGTTACAAATAAATTGAATGGATAGACTTTGAAAAATCTTATGCACCAATATCAAGACTAGAGGCTATTAGGTTGCTTCTTGCATTTTCTTATTTTAAATGATTTAAACTCTTTCACATGGGTATTAAGAGTGCATTTTTTTAATGGTTGTATTGACTAAATATATTCATTAAATAACCACCTAATTTTGAGAACCATGAATTTTTTGATCATGTATATAAATTGAATAAAACACTATATGGTTTAAAGCAAGCACAACTTTCTTAGTATGATAGGTTAAATAAATTTTTATTAAACATGATTTTTAAACTCTCTTTATAAAAAATATAGGAGATAGTTTTATTAATGTATAGATTTATGCGGTTGATATATTATTGGAAGTACAAATGAATATTTGTTCCACGAGTTCTCATCATGAATGTCTAAAGAACACTATAGGAAAAAAGCTAATTTCTGACAGAATTTCTGCCATAAATAAATCAGTTAAAAATTATGGCGGATTTTTCGGCGTATTTTTGGTAGAATATCTACAACGGATTATTGGTGGATTACCGACAAAAAATTTGATAGGATTTTCTAGCATGTGGGTTTGCAGGCAACGGGTGGGGGGCTTATGGGTTTGGTTCAAGAGCAGTGTGTAGGCTTGCAGGCCTAGTTCACGGGCGGGCAACATGCCCACTCAGGCTAAATCTAAACAATTTTCATCAAAAAATCCACCAAAAATATTTTCTGATAGAATGTTCCCCAGAATTCTGCCGAAAATATTTCCATAGGAATTTTTTTGCCAGTGTTTGTTTTCTGTCGCGTGTATTACTGTAGAAAATTTTTTTATCAAAAATCCATTAGAAATATAAATTACCGACAATTTTAGTAATTTTTAGGTGGAAATGGCCGTAAGAAAAAGATATTTTTTCTATAGTGAAAATTGAAATAAGTATGATGGGAGAACTAATACTTTTCTTAGGTCTTTAGACAAAATTAACTAGAATCTAGCACCATTAAATATCAAATTAAGTATATAAATAAATTAATAAAGAATTTTTACATGAAGAAATTCAAATTAAGTAAAACCCTCATAAGCTAAACAACTAAACTTGATTTATATGAATTAGGAAAACTCATAGGTCAAATGCTTTATAAGAGTACAACAGATTCACTGATGTACCTTAACACTAAAATGGCTTGAATGAACCTTTACAAGTTAATTTCTTTTTTTTTTTTTATAGTTGCTATGGAAGAAAAAATAAAGAAATTTATAAGAAATGAAGTTTGGAAACTAGTCACAAGATAGAATGATCAAAATATAGTTAGAACTAAAGGGTATATAAAAATAAGCTGCATAACTTAGGAAACAATTCTAGATTTGTTACACATGGTTACCCATAAATAAAAGGGATAGAGTTTGAAGAAACTTTTGCACTAGTACCAAGTCTAGAGGCTATTAGGTAGGTTCTTACCTTTGCTTATTTTACGAAATTTAAACTCTTTCAAATGGATACTATGAATACTTTTTTTAATGGCTATGACTAAGATGCTTTCCTAGAATAACCACATCATTTAGAGAGGCTTGAATTTTTTTGATCATTTGTATAAATTGAGGAAAAACTATATGATTTAAAGCAAGCTCTACGAGCTTAGTATGATAGGTTAAAAAACTTCTTTATTGACCATGATTCCAAAAAGGTAAGTTAGATACAAAACTAGTTACAAAAAATATTGGAGGTTTGATATATCATTTGGAAGTTCAAGTTAATGCTTGTGGCATGAGTTCTCATCATTGATGTCTAAAGAAATTGAATTGAATATGATGGGAGAACTTTTTTTCTTGAAGACTTCAGGAAATAAGTAGAATTTGACGCCTTCATCTATCAAATTAAGTATATAAATGAATAAATAGAAAAAAATTATATAAAAAGTGTCAAATTAAGTAAAACCCTCTTAAGCCAAACAATGAAACTAGATTTTGATGAATTAAGTAATCTAGTAGATAAAAAGCTTTAAAAGAGTAGATAGATTCTTTTTTGTACCTTACTGTTAATAGGCATGATATTATGTTAGTTGTTTTTATTAGTTCTTATTTTCAAGCATATATAAAAGAATCATACTTAATAGTAGTTAAATTAATATTTTGTTACTTGATAGAAACACTTAGGATAGGTTGGTGATATTTGAAAAATTCATTATCTTGTAACTTAGTTGCATACTTGGATGCAAATTATGCTAATTGCAAAGTTGATGAAAAGAGCACCTTTAGCACATTTCAAATTTTGGGATCGTCATTTAATTCTTTGCCATCTAGAAAAAGAACTCAATATCTTTATTCACTAGCTATAGGTGGGTATGTTGCTTAACTTCTATGGCAAAAGGAAGACTTAGAATATTGTGGAACTAAGTTAAAATACAAATCAATGATAAATGTTATAACACTAGTTATAATCACTTAACTAAAAATTCAAAGCAAAACTTATGTTAGTAGATATAGATATTATAAACATAGATTAAAAAATTATAGATATTTTTAAAAAACCATTAACAGAAGAGATTTTGCTTATTAAAAAGATTGCTTGGGATGTTAGTTCCTGATTTTTAAACTTATGGTAGAATCATCTTCTTCTTTCTAATCCTATCAAAAGTAGGAGAAGTATATTGTGATCATAAATTTATTTCTTGCAAACATGATAAATTTTTTTAATTATCATAATTAGTTTCTTCTGAAAGTGGGATTTTAGTTCCAAAATAATTAATTATGTTATCATAAACTAACATCACATATAGCATTAAATTATCAAAAATAACAAAAATATAATTAATTATGATAATTAAAAATAATAAATTGAAATACTTAAAACTTTACTTAGTTTTATTAATACCCTTTATTTTTAATTAAAATTTTTATGACAATTTACTAACATATATATGATTTTATCTAACTTATTTTAGATTTTGGTAAGAAAATTTAATATGTTTTAGAATAAATACATAGACTTGTTAATTAGTATTTTGATAGATATTCTTTACAATCATCTATTTCAGCTTGATGAGTATTTTGTTGGATTCTTAGATTTTGTAAATGTAATTTGATGACCTACTTTGACTAAAGTTTGACTTTTTATGATTTTTCTAGAATTACCTGAATTTTATATTACAAGCTTGCTAGCCATTTTTTTAGAGGAATTTGAAGACTTTTGGACTAGCCCAATTAACTAACCATTTCTAGCTATTCAAATCTAAGATTTTTTTTATAAATAATTTTTTTATTAAATATTATATTATTATTTGATAAAATATTATAATATTATTTTTCCTTAAAATTACCTTGAATCACATATTTGTTATAGAAACCCTCTAATCACTTCATGAGAGGGTTGTTCCAAACTTCAAAAAATTCTATCATACTATCGCTCCTTCTTTCAATCTTTTAAACATAATTTTTTGGAGGAGAAATCTAGATTTCCTTTAAGTTCTCTATAATTTCGTAAGATCAACTCCTTTGTTTAGAAGCTCTGATACACTAAATCAAGAAACTTCTTTTAAAATTCTTCAATTTCTTTTTTATAACATTTTTTTTGCTTGTATTTTATTTTTTGCATTTCATTTTTTCTTTAAAATCTTTAATTTTGAATGAAATAATATTTAAGCATCTTAAGTTATGTTTTCAACTTTAAAAATTTTGGCATCCATAAATTTAGAAAGCAAATCTTTTGTAATTTAGAAAAGATTTACTTTCTAAATCTAACACATATTTGAAAGTATTTTATACACATATTTTAATTAAAAATATCTATTTTACATAATTCAAAAAGTGTATTATTTTAAATTAATGGGAAAAATAAATTTTAACTAAAATATAATTCATATAAATTAAGATTTAAATATATTTTATAGTGAGTAAATTTTACAATCTATTATCAAGTTTTGAGATGATTAACAACACATTATAAAATCAACTCAAATATTTTCATCATTTTATTACAAGATAACTAGAGCTTCTATTCACTACGATAAATTTTGTTTACTTTCTTAATATAATCCTTTTATCTTATTGAAGTGCATATTATACATAGATTTTGGTTGTAGTCACTTGCGTGAAGAGTATTTAGGTTGTAAGTAACTTCTTTGCTTATGTAATGTTTGAAAGGTAAATGATGAATTTAGTGAATTTCTAGCTCGAGAGCTGGCTTGCATGGATGTAAGTTGGGTTGGTGTCAAGATCAAACCACATAAAAATATTGTGCCTACTCTTTTTTTTTACTTGCACTTATGTTACTTTTATATTTACTTATAATTAATTTTTAAAATTGGGTGTTAGTTTATACTCCTACTTATTAATATTAAATTTATATTAATTATTTTATTTAATTAAATTTTATAAAACTCCAATTATTGCCCCTCTTGGGGTGCCACAATTATCCAACACATAATCTATGAATATGACTTAATGTACCAGACTTATCCTTGGCTAGAAGTAGCTTCCACCAAAGGGAACTTGTTAATTGCTCCAAAAGACTGTCCTTCAAGACTAATCCTATACATCAGGTCACAAAAACATGCCCAAAGCATCCCCTGAAGACTTGCCTAAGGTAATAACTAGGAGGAATGAGGGCCACAATAGAAATAAGGGTGCATGTCTATGCCATTCAGTTAGTCTATGTGTCTGTGCTAGCCTATATTACTCACATTATGTACCATTTTTTCTATTTTTTTCTAGTTAATCTTAATATAGCATTTATTGTAATCCTCTTAATCTTATAAATAACGGGTGAAGAGGTATATTTGGACTTCATGTTGTCTAGATTATTCAAAAAGATAATAAATCTTTCCACCTACTTTTTAAACTCACTTTCTTCAAATTGTTCACAAGATCTTGCCTTCCAAAGGCCAATTTGTAAGGTTGATATCATCCATGAACAAATTTTTATGCAACATCTTTTAAGGTGCAGTGAGTGTGGGTTGATGTTAGTGATCTAATGATACGCGCACCATGAAGAGAAGTAGAACCTATAATAAATAAAAATATGGAGAATAAAACTACACAAACCACCATGTCTTGATGTAGATGGAGTAGAGAATCATTAAGATGATCCAAGCTGTACTAGTGTAAGTTTAAATAATTACACTAAGGGAGAGTACCAAAGACGAGTCTTCTAACTTAGCAACCTATTAAAAGGAGACTTGAGGCAAGGGTACTAACTTCAATGTCTAATACTAACCATATCAATGGTCACACTAGTTGATAATGAGTATAAACCTTCACCCAAGTGACTAAGGAGAGAGTCAAAATCAACTAATGCATTCTCTAGGGATATTGCAGAAATAAAGCCACCACCATGTTCAAAATTCCTCACCTAGAATCATACCAAAGGTGGTTAAACCCATTAACCATTTAGAATACTTTGTGTCGATGAAATTAATGGTAGACATGAATGATGCATTAAAGTTTCAATTTTTTATCACCATCTCTAAGGAATACATCATTCGATGTGTTTCTCCCATATATCAAGAGCTCAAAAGCTATGTTGAAGATGAGATAAGAATCATGTGCATCATTAAAAAGCTTCAACATTAAATTACCAAGTGAGATGTTGAGGCTAAAAACCTAAAGTCAATAGTTATAGAGGTTGTACTGATATTAGGATATGAGAAGGGCTATAAAGATATGCTCTTGGTTTTTAACAACCATGAGTATCCGCTAAGCTGTTAGAACTTGCTAATAAATATGTCATCTTGGAAGAGTGGAAAAATATGGTTGAGACCTCTATAACCACACACCCCATGATGGTAGCCATGAAGGATTGGTTATCATCAAAGCCAAAGGGAATAAATGAGATGCCTAAGGAACCACATGTGTCATAAGACGTTCAATCTAAGCTAGAAGAGGGTTCTACTGTTGGTGAGACCACTTAGAACTAGTGGAAGAAATAACATGTATTGCTTGCCTACATAGGGATAAAAGCATGTAACCCCTCACCAACACCCAACCCTCACTCCCTTGCACATGTCCATGGCCATAATAGTGGAGTCCATCCTGAACAATGAGTTCTATAGGTGACCAACACTAATGGAGGTGGTGGCCATACTAGGGAGACCTCTATGTTTTCCATATTCTATAAGGATCACGGGTATGAAATAGAGGAATGCATACGACTCCTTAACCTTGTATAAGATCTACTATGGATAAGAAAGTTGGAGAATTTTGTCCTAATTTTCCAAATCAGTTGGGAAGGGAAGGTGCCTATATTTATCATTCATAAAAAAGAGCTGAGTTAAAGAGAAGTATATTAATAAAGTGAAGACTGAGTAAAAAGGTTTCTTTAATTTATTTAAATATTTTTTGCAATTACATTATAGGTTAAAAATAAAAAGTAAGTTGACCACAATCTTTATTCATGCACTCCCCATCACTCTCCTTCAAGGAGTCCAACATTAGCTCATAAAGAGTTCCATATTCTTAACATTGTTGTCAAGCTACTTAGAAGTGATGAACTTCTCCAAATGGTACTTAAATCTCCTCATTATATTTATCATTTAGAATCTTCTTATGCTATGGAGAGTCGAAAGAGGATATCCATTTCTCCTCTTTTACCTTGATTTCATTGGCTGGTTTAGTGAGTTCTTCAATAGTCCTCTTCCTCATGAATGACTCAACTTTCTTCAAGAAAACATCCTTTCTTGTTCCTCGACATTTAGAATTTAAGAACTCCAACAATATTTTGACCTCTTAACCAGTTGCAAACTCCATAAAGAGGATAGCCTAAACCTTCCTCATATCATCCTGTAAACTAATAGGTAATGCTAGTGCCAGTTTGTGACTGTGAGCTAATGCCTATGTAGTTTGCCAATTGATGATAAAACATTCATTATAATGAAGGCTAGCTAATCTTCTTAAACCACTATTAGGACTCTGCCCATGCTAGATGAGAGGACACATCTCCTATACTAGATGAGAGGCCACGTCTTCCTATTTCAAAAAACATTCTTTACTGGGTGGACTATATCCCTTTCCCCTTTGAAGATTATGATGAACTTAGTATCTCTTCAACATCTATCTCACTCACTACCTTCTTGGATAAACTTCACTTTTAATCTATCTTAAAGATTGCTTTTACAACTTTTCGCTTGCCCTTTATGGGCTTGGGCCTAGATATAGATAATAAAGCCTCCCTAGCTCTTTTTAAGTTACCCTTGATAATGATTATCTCGTTACTTGGAGTGAGAGGTGGAACTATAATACTAGTGGAGGCTATGATGACATTAGGTTGTCAAGTTATTATGGGCTCATTGGCCTCTTTTAAGACTCAACCACGACTAATTTAGCATAAGGAAAACTGAATTAAATAAAAATATCCTCCATTATTTGTCAACTAAAGACACCTACTTTTTCTTAATGAGAGGATTCTCCTTAGAGCTCCCATTGATTCCTTCATTGCTTCATTGTGTAATGAGTAGGGGCAGCGTCCTTTTTCTTCCTTTTGGAAGGTTCCTTTTTTGACTCATTGATAGCTCCCTCGTTCTTTCCTAATATTCTCCCCCTCTTCATTAATAGAGTAGCAAGTGTCGAAGAAATCTTAGATAGTGGGATATGAACATTTACAACCTCACATAGAATTATATGTAAAGTTAGCAATAGGGAAAGGATAATATATAATTAAAATATACACAAGTAGAAGGGTAGATTTGCTTACTATAAAAGCTAGAACTAACCTCCACATCAAGAAGTATAAGCTATGTGTCTCCTCTTCATTGGACTTAAGGACCACCACCATTTCCTTTATATACGAAAAAGGATGAGTCGGAATCGCCCATCAAAACAATGACATAATGAAGATGAATTTTATCTCTTTGTCCCTAATTTTGTTCATAAGGCCACTCATCCTCATGTAGAGAGAGGAGAACTTGATGCTTCCATCCTTGAAAGACTTTGCTATGAAGGCATGGTGAAATTAAATCTAATTCCACTTAATATTATCACATCGTAAGTGCGATATTATACTAATAGTGGTTGTCATACTGTTTGACATGATATGCATGGGCACATACAAGTAAATATTTAGAATTTCAATAAATATGAATAAAAGGGGAGTCATAGGCTAAGTTTAAAATGTTCACATAGGATGTAGAGCTCATCATCATAGAAAGTGTCGAGATGCTCATCCTCTATGGGAATTTGGACCATATATTGACATCATTATAGTATTAGCTAAAAAGATTATTAAAAAAATGTCTCTATCTCAAGTGAGCTTTAAAAATACTTGTAATCGATAAACACCTTATGACACCTATGCAAGACCACCATCTCAAATGAAAAGACTCATGCCAGCAAAAGAGTATAAGAAAGTGAGGAGAAGAGGAGTGCTGATGAGATGTAATACAAAAGAAATGACCCTCCTAGTAGAGAAAGGGGATATTTATAGAAAAAGTTCGTGACCCTAATTCAAAGGCTTAAGCTAGATCTCACCCATGTCTTCATCATTGCTGAAAGATCCACTCTCCTTCTTTTTGATCATCCTATGCAGAGCTATTTTCATGGAAAGAATAAAAGGTTGTGTAAAATTGGCAAATTTAGAAATAACTATTAACTCACCAAACAAATTGTCCCCCTTGACTCAATCTATAGAAAGTCCTCCTTGACTTTCCTAATGAGTACTCATTCAAAGATAAAGAATCACTTAAGAATGAAAAATATAGACCCTTCTTCAATAAAATAGGAGAGTAAAATGCTATGGACTTCATGATGATAAAAAAAATGAAAGGTATTTATTGAAGAGTTGCTTACAAAAACATGTGCAAAGGCAATAAAGGAGCCCTCACATCAAGGGGATAAATTAACACCACTGATGCCTAGTGAGCTTCTATAAATGCAGACAATTATAGTGCATTCATTACAATTATTGACATATCATTATATCTAGATGATTCAGTGACCCTAACTTGGCTCTTCTCAATTTCCACAACACTCGGTTACACTTCCATGTCATTACTCAGCATCGCCTCCTTTTCATTGCATGGATCCATTCCAACGGGCCCACTTGCCTTGGAATTTTTTCTTTACCCTCTGGGTAGGCTAGCATCTTCTCTTTAGATTCCAACTACTTATGTTTTTAAAGAACTTTCCTCAACTTTTGATTGCTCATATCAAAATACATAGAAAACTTATATCATGTAACAAATTAATTTTTGAAAATAAAAAATATAAATGAAGAATATGAATTTTATTTGAACTAGAGCACTGTGGCCCTGAGCTTGTGAGTTGTGGTACTAAGCATTTGTGCACAGCAGTGCTAGAGATCACTGTCGCAGCATTGAAGCCTATATTCTATAGTAATTTTAGATTCAACATGCAACGTTGTGGCACCGTGGCTTACCGTTAAAGGAAATGGTAGGAAGGGGAGGAAGGAGGAGAGAGAAAGAGAAAGTTAAGATTATTGTCATCGACTTATTTTGCCGCTTTTAAGAAAATTGCTCAGATTGAGGTAGGTGACTATTATCTTATATCTATTTTCAAATATTTTGATTTTGATTACTTGATTTTTTCTAAATTTAAATTATTGTATTTTCCCATATTTAGTAAACTTCCACTACATAACATTTTATATATTATAGTACAAATCATTCTAGGCATTTTGATTGATTAATTGTGTGATTTCATTGGGTAAAATAAAAGTTATAGTAGTTTTAATAATTTGAATAAAGCAAAACTTTTGGCATTTTTATATAAGCATACTAGTAATATAAGTATTATGAATGAATATGAGCATGTGATTGGGTATTAGATGGTTGCTATTATTGTTATAATAATGTGATAATAGTATGTGTGAGGACAAGGAAAGGATGGTTTTATTAACATTGGCTAAAGATTGATTTATACCTTCATAGGATAATGGGCCAATGTGCTTTTCTTTAATTATTATGGCTTGATGTTATCCTCAATAGAATCATGTGATTCATTGAGTGTGAGTGATAAGGAGTTATTATTGTGCTGACAGGCAAGGAGTGATAACTCTATTTACTGAGCCGATGATTACTAACTTACTAATTACTAATTACTGCAGAAATATTACACAAGCTAGAACTCGCTACTTGTTTAGTGCTATTATTGAAATGCATGTTAAGGCAATATTTTACTATTCTACTGATTACTACTTTACTTTTATTGTACTACTTTACTATTACTACCACTTATTATATGGATACTGATATAGTTACTGATAATATTTATATTTTTACTATAACTATTATTGATCAATGTTTACTAATTTACTATTATTCAACACATGATTCCCATACTGAGCATGGCATATAAGATGCCGATTAGATACTAATATAAAATGATAGAACTGCATGTACATACTGATTTGATTGTACTGCATTATTTTGAATTCTACCAATTTTCATAGATGTTTGTGGTTCTTTGATTTATATGAGCTCCAGATTACTATGACATATGATTTGGGAAGGATTATTTATAGTTTACTTGATTCAACCTCCATGTTAATTTTCTGACCTACGGATTTACAAATTTACTAGTTTAGTATTTACTGATTCTACTATTTTTATATTATACTAATTTATTGGCATATGAATCATACTGTTCTACTTTTTTATAGATTACTACCACTACATGTGATTTAGTTTTTTGTATATATTTGACTGTCATGAATTGATTGATGACATGAATACTGCTTCTTTATCGAGCTTTAGTGGCTTGCTAAGCTTTTTTGTTCATTATATGTGATTTAAATGATTTTAGGTCAATAAAGAGAATAGGGAGTGTGAAACTGATCAATTAAATGAATCCCCATGTTTTTTTAATTATTTTGTTTAGTTATTTTATTGTAGTAAGGATAAGATAGACTATATGTTATGATTTAGTAACTTCTAGTTATTATAAATGATTTTGGAGTATCAGTACAGATGTATATTAATGTATTTATCAATAGAATGATTTTTGCTACTAGTTTATATTATTGATAAAAGAAATTAGATAGCTCTGGTCATCATTATTGTAGCTATTAAAAGATAAAAAATAATTCTTCAAAGTTTGATTCTAGGGCATGACGAATTGGTGTTAGAGTAGTTATTAGAAGAATTGGTTTATAAACTGGTGCTATAAGAATTGACTGTGAGTTAGATAGATTGAGTGGATTAAGTTGTATTAGTTTGCATACATAATTGATTGCATTTGTGACTTATTTAGATCAGATTACATTTTATAAGTGAATAGTTAAAATGGATATAATAAATTAAAATATAATGAATGATCAACACAGTGTAGTTCCAATACCATTAGATAGTATTATGCAGTTGGTTAATGTTCTAACATAGGTAATGGGTGATATATAGAGCAAGCTATCTGGGAGTAAGGAGGAACAAAGGGATAAATATTTACTGATATTTCATAAACTGAAGCCCCCAGTATTCAGAGGAGTTGTAAGACCCCAGGTTATACAAGATTAGTTATTGAGTATAGAGAAGATCTTTAATAGCATGTAGTGCCCAAAAAGTAGGAAGATACCATTAGCAATGTTTTTATTTGAAGGAGAAATAGAAAGATGGTGGGTTGGATAGCAGTGAGAGAAATTCCAGAGGAAGGTAAATGCAAAAAAATACTTGGGATGAGTTTACTGTAGTTTTCAGGATGTGATTATAGTGATGAAAAATGACTGAGCTTTCATCAAACTAGAATGGGGATGTAAGATAGTGATGTAGTATGAAGCTACATTTATAGCATTGGTTAGGTACGCTTCTCATTTAATCCTTATTGCTAAAGAAAAGTATTATAATTTTCTATAAGGATTGAATATGGAGTTAAGACATCTGTAAGTGTATTTATGAATTCAAGAGTTTTTGAGTTTGTGGAAAAAGCTAGACTAATTGAGATTGATATGGTAGTGCTGGCATCTAGGTATGATGTGAGCAGGAGGAGGGATAGAGATGAATCAAACATGGATAGAGAAAGTTACTGTGGTAATAAAAGTAGATATAATAATTTAAAGTGATATGGATCGATGTAGATATAATGAATGCATTTATTATGGAAGAAGATATTTAGGTTTGTGCCATCTTTTGACATGATGATGTTTCTTATGTGGAAAACAAGGACATATACTAACAGATTGACTTTAGAAGGGATTTTAAGGAAGAGTTGATTCTAGAGCATGATAATGTAGGAATACTGAATGATAGAGGACCACATGATCGAGAGCTAATAGTGAAAGGTCAACAAATAGAGCTAGTAATAGAGTTATTAGGGATAGTTAGAGGGAGTACATTGCACCATGACCGATGGCACCAATAGTACTTACTCCAGTAATGCCACAAGTATACCACTTGCAGTATTGAGAGGACCAATAACAACATGAGAGTTAAGCTAGTAAGAAATTTATTTTGAATGATTGATAGACCTAAAATTTTATTACATAATTGAATGATATGTGATTGAATGAATTGTATGATTATATGATATATATGGATTATTAGATTAATGTGAAGCTTTTGATGAGCCTTTGATTTGATTTTGCTTTGATTTAGTTTTTTTACAGGTTTATTTCTGAATGGTGGATTTTGTGCCCAGACCCCTAAGAGCAATGTTGGGCACGACATTTTTCTAAAGTGGGTAGATTGCAACAACCAAATTTTTTAAAATAAAATTTTTAAATAAAGAATCTAAATTTTTACTTGAATTAGAGCCTTATGATGCTAAGCATGTGACTCTATGGTGCTGGAACTTTGGGTGCAGTGGCGACATAAACACTATTGTGATATTAAAGCATATGTTCTACAGTAATTCTAGATTCAGCATGCAACATTTCAACGGTGGGTGGTGGCACCGCAACACAACTATGCTATGCACTAAAAACTAATTTTCTATAAATATTTTCCACTCACCACCCATCCCTTCCCACCAACACCCATACTTATCTTAGAATGAAATGGGAGGAAGGAGGAGAGAGAAAGAGAAAAGTAGGATTTTGGTCACCGATCTATTTTATTGCTTTTAAAAAAATTGCACAAATTGATGTATGTGGTTGTTATCGTATCTCTTTTTCCAAAGATTTCAATTTTGACCACTTTATTTGTTCTAAATTAAATTTATTACATTTTCTCTCAGATTTAGTGAACTTCTACTACATAACTTTTTATATGTTGTAGTACTTATTATTCTAGACATTTTGGCTGATTGATTGTATGATTTCATCGGGTAAAATGAAAGATATTATATTTTGAATGATTTGTACAAAATAGAATGTTTTTGCATTTTTATATAAGCATATTGGTAATACAAGTATTATGAATGAATATGACCATGGGATTAGGTAATATCTAGTTATTATTACTATTATAATAATGTGATAATAACATATGTGAGGACAAGTAAAGGCCGGTTTTACTGATATTGTCTGAAGAATAATATATATATATATATATATATATATATATATATATATATATATATATATATGATGGGTCGATGAGCTTTCTTTTAAGTACTATGTTTTGGTGTTATCCTATTCTAATTCACATAATTCACTGATTAGGGTTATAAAGAGTTATTACTATGCTGACAGACAAGGAGTGATGACTATTTATTAAGCCAAAAGTTATTGACTTTCTAACTAATAACTACTAACTATTGGAAAATTACTATACAAGCCAGAACTCCTTACTTTTTTAGTGTGATTATTAGAATGCATGTTATTACACTATATAATTGTTCTATTAATTACTATTTTACGGTTACTGTACTATTTTACTATTACTACCACTAGTTTTATGGATACTGATATTGTTACTGGTAATATACATAATGTGACTACTTATTGAATTATTATTACTAAACACATGATTCCTATACTAAGCAAGTGATATTGAGCATGTGATTTAAGATATTGATAAGATACTAATATAAAATGATTGAACCTCATAGGTATGCTAATTTGATCGTACCATATTATTATGAATTCTGATAGTTTCATAGATGTTTCTAGTTTATTGATTTATACGAGTTCCCTACTGCTATGACATATGACATGGGAAGGATTGTTTACAACTTATTTGATTCAATCTCTATATTAATTTACAAACATACTAATCTACTTATTTACTAGTTAACTATTTACTTATTCTATTATTTATATATTGTACTATTTTACTGACATCTATACCATACTAATCTATTATTTTATAATTTTTACTATCACTTCATGTGATTTACTTTTTTTGCATATATTCATGATCATATTGATAACTATTATTATGAATTAATTGATGATATGCATACTGCTTCTTTATCGTGGTTTGAGTTTAGTTGTAAGATTTAGTGATCTGCTGGTCTTTTTAACTCATTATATGTGATTTAAATTATTTCAAGTCAAGGAGTAGGATCAGGAGTGTGAGCCTGATTAGTTACAGGATTCCCCAAATTTTTTTAGTATTTTGTTCAGTTATTTTTTGTAGTCAGGAGCAGATAGACTATATATTACGATTGTGTAACTCTTCGCTATTGTATATGATTTTTGCAGTATCAATATAGATGTATATTGATGTTTTGATCAATATAATAAAAAGATACAAGAATAATAATTTTGTGATAAAAGAAAATTGATAGATCTTGTGGTCATTATTATAATTATTAAAAGCTACAAGAATGATTCTTTCAGGTTTTATTCTAGGGCATGACATATCGACTTAAGTGAGCCAATAACAAGAAGTTGATGTAAAAAGAAAGTAGAGCTACAACCCCTTGCTACTATTTATGGCTAGAGATATTGCATGGGTAAAATAAATTTCATAATGAGAATCTTGAGTGAGTGTACTATAGAGCAATTATTTTTATTTACTATAGAGCAATTATTTTTATTTACTTTCACTTTGTTATTTGATAAAAATAGTAAATGCTTCTCATCATAAGTAAATTCAGAAACTAGGTGAATACTTATATATTACCATGTAGGTAACTCATAAATATCTCATCAAGTTATAATTCATGGAATTAGCTAGAGAGAGCACATGGGATTAGCCAAGGAGAGCCCATGGGATTATCCAGGGAGAGTACATGACCAATACAATACTTTCCCAAATGAAGGCATGCCCTTCAAGGTTTTCATACGCACTAGCTTATGGGAAAGCAGGCACTCATCCCTATTGAGTTGACATCATACATAATTACCCTTAAATATAAATCTAAAGGTGCAACCTTCCTTAATGAGTTCCTCAAAAAGACTCAACCAAATAAGCTTTCCCCTCAAGGGGTACTTGCCTTAGGATAATTAGCTCTCTCATAATAGTTGTTGATAAGCAAGGCTAGCAGTAGCTTCTGCCTAGGAGACTCACCGTGGTAGACTCGCCCTATATGTCAGGCCCTAAAGACTAATCGAAAGCACTCGCCCATGAAGACTCACCCAAGGTACTCGCTAGAGGAGAGAGGGGATACGATAGAGATAGGGGTCAATGTGTACCCATCAAAGTAGTCAAAGTGTATGTGTTAATATGCATTGTTCATCATAAATAGCTAATTATATTTATTCTATGTGTAAATAAAAGGGGAAAAGTCATATTCTAGAATTTATGTTGTTTTGATTATTCACATATATATTGAAGTTTTCCACTTACTATCCATTCACTTTCCTCGCTTGGTTCTCTATCATTTACACACCTAGGACCTATTAGTAAGGTTCAGTACAATCCATGGATAAATTTGGATCTAATAAGTTTTATATTAAATTTATAATGAAGTGTTATATTAAATTTATGTTAGAATAAAAATGAATACATAACACATTATTTGCATAAATAAGAACTTAAAAATAGGTCTCTTTTGATTACTTTTTCTTTAGCTCTAATTTCTAGCAGCCAATGTTAAGTATGAGTTCTTATCATTCAAATGCAAAACAAGATTTTAACAAAAATAAAATAAATTAAAATTTAAGAATAAAATTATAAAAATTGAAATAAATATTATGTGAGGCATTAGTTACCTTAAGCCACCTTTTAATAGCGCTTCTATAACCTGTTGCAAGAATAATGGCATCAAAGCTGCGCAGCTTCCCATTCTTGAAGATCACATTCTTCCCGTCAATCATTGATATTTCTGGAAATACCTAAGCATTTATAAAAACATTAGCAAGAATGTTCATCTTTTAAATTATAAGCATGAAAATTACAATTAATTTATGTTTGTAATATCTCCACAAAATTAGAATATGCTAAAAAATAAGGTAAGCAAAAACATATGTAAGGGTAGGATAAAGACATAAGATGGGCCATTTTAAGCTGAAGAATTTATCTTTAAGATATCATATGTGTTTTCCTTTTTTTTTATGGTACAAACAAATTACATTGATGAAAAAAATTACAAAAGAGGCATGAAATGATCTAAAGTGACCCCTTAGAGCTTAACTATTAAAAATAATGATAATTTGCATTCAATTTTTGGGATAAACCATTGTGACTTTGAGGTTAATGATTTCAGCTTCCATTAAATAGCACTATTATTGTATATTCTTAACATATCCATGTAGTCATTCCAATGTAACTTGTAGGATAACTCATCCAAGGTAGTCATATAATCTGCTTAAGATGCTCGATAGCAAGAAATGTGACTCGTCCAAAATGACCAAATCGAGGAGTAATCCCAAGTGCATATAACAATGATTTTGCACAACATCTTCCAAAAACTTAGACACTTATCTTCATAGAAGTCAACCTCTTAAGATCATTCTCTTTCAAAAGAACTATCAAGCTCTTTTTCAAAGCCTCCAATCCAGCTATTGGCAACACACTCTTGAGAAGTCAGTGATCATGAACCTCCAAACTCAACTAGTTCTCTGGTCACAGTCGCCTTCACTTAAAGGAATTCACCCTTTATGTTCAAAGGTGAAAATATTCCTTAGGGACTTGATTCCACATGTAGAGGACTCACCCATATCATATATGGCTTCTGCATGACTTCTTGAATGACTTTCATAGCATAGTCATCAGTGAAGACTCACCTAGGTCAATACATCCGGAACCTAAGACCAAGAACTATATTGAAGAAGAAGAGCCACATAAACACTTACAAGCTCACGACATGTGCCATGCACAATACATAATGGTCATTATTAAATAATGTATTTTTATTTGTTTTATATTTTCATTATATAGCCTTCCTTCTTGCCTTCTAAGTGGTATATATAAAGGGTGAATTTCAATACTTTTTAGAGTACTTCTCTAGTTCCCTCTTAGATTAAAATCTAAAGGTGGCTAGGAAGTATAACATAAAATCATTTTGAGCTTTTAGCTTGTATTTCATGAAGCAACTCTATAAGTTAAAAGGAGTGAAGAAGAGATATTTTGATCCTTCTTGGTAATATTACTATCTTGTATTTTTCATTCTTTCATGAGTTTAATGAAAATGAGTTTTCCTGATAATCATTCCATGTCTGGCTAATTCTATTATTTTTTATTGATGGTATGAAATGGATGTTGAGTACTAATAAAGACTCTTGTTCTATAAATTGTTAAAAGATGTTTTCAATATTATCCCATTCTTTATTTAATTCACATATTAGCCATAAGTGTAGTTAAAAGTTAGTGTGATGTATAGCCTCAATGAAGAAATACAAAAATAACTAGGAGTATTGGGATAGGATGTATTTCATGTCTAGATATAGGATGAAAATTATTTTAGGTTCTTAAGGAGATATTATAACTGCAGGAAGTTAGCAAATATCCTTTTCACCCCTACAAGCTTGATAGAGATCTAATGATGCATATAATATAAATCACATTACCATGAAGAGTCTCATTAGAAAAGATATGTAATTTATACTCATCAATCCAAAACACTTTAATTAAATATTATATTAAATATTTTACTATTTAATTTACTAATAGAATCTCCAAAAATATTATTTTATTTTAGTAGGATAATTATTGTAATTAGAGTAAATAGTAGTAGTTTGTTACAAGTAAAGCATACTTCCTCATGGGTTCGACACTCAACTCTATCACTTTATTACTTAATTTGGCACATATACTTGTGTATATTAAGTGGGATTTATTATTACTTATATCAACGAAAACCTAAGCATTTTTTTAGGGGTGATAGAGCCCCAGATTTTTATACAATTGGAAAGTTCACTCCACATCTCCCATTAAGTACTCTTCCCTAACCTTTAACTTGTAACCGAGTATGTCATCATACTTTGAAGACTTAAAAAATGACAAGAACTTTGCCTTTTTCTCCTTGACTTTAGCAACCAACCTAGAAATCTTCACTTCGTCTTACTCCTTCACTAGCTATGTTGCCTCTCTTAGAGTTACCTACTTCTTCAGGCCTTTCTTATGGATTATGTCTTTTGCCAACTCAGTTCATAGAATATCAAGTTTTCCCTCCACCTTCTGTGTAACCCTATGCTCCTTTAGATACTCCTATTTTGATGAGTATTCCTTCCTAAGAGACTTTACATTCACCATATCTCATGGGTGGTTACGAGCTAATGCAAAGGTTATTTGTCAAACATTATAAATAGAGTTCATATGTGCACAATCGAGCCCATTTTTTAGAACTTGTTTAATGGTCTCCTCCACCATCCTAAAGTAAATAGATCATAAATTATTGTAACTCCTCCTTGGGGTGGATGTAATTTTCCTTGACCTCCAAATAAGTCATCTCCTCAAGGCATTGGAGGTGATTACACTTACTCTCCTCCTTGAGATCAAAGGCATATTCTTTTCTTGTAAACTATATATCTACCTTAGGGTTATATTGCTCATCAATTCTACCCATTGCCTTGCCATAATGCTAAACATTATGGCTACCTTGCACTCATGCTTGTCCGACTCAACTTGGCATGAGGCTATGCCAAGTGAAGAGGGACCACTATCAACATAAGGACATTAGAAGACCCCTTCTTTATTTTTGGGGAAGGATTTGGCTTGTGAACCCCCATATACTTCTTCACTATGTGCTTCATTGGGTGAGTAGCCACCTCCACCTTTAGCTTCATGGGGGGTGCCTCCTCGTGACTTACTAGATGCTTTTGCTTAGCCTCATTAACCCCTTTTACCCCTTAGTAAGAGGTTCATCACATAAGAAATATGCCACTCCCTCTATAAGGAAATACAAATAATGTTCAATGAAGTTACAAGATTAAACAAAATTTAGAAAAGAAAGAAAATAAAGTTCACCACTTACTATAGAAGGTGTAATAGATGTGTTGTTGACTTAAGTGGTGGCTAATAATCAATATCTTCCCAGTCAGGAAAGCCATTATTCCCTCCTCCTCCTTATTCAACTTTACCATTATTCCTTATTTATGGTGAATAGGATGGGGGAAGTAAGGATCTATAAGCTTATAAGCCTATGTACGAAGAGGAACTTCACTTTGAATTTCTTGTGCCTATCCCCTAGCTCAGTCATTCTTATGGCTATAGAAGAGAATTTGATGCACCTATCCTTCAATGCCTTTTTCACAAAGACATGCCTAAATAAGGTCAGTGACTAGGGAAGTTAGTGCAAGCATAGGTTTGAAATAAAGTAGATGACACTTGTCACTGAATTTTGTAGTATTCACCCAAGGATGAGCCTGTATATGTTTAAGATGTCAAAAAAATCCATATAGAATGTGAATTGTAACTCTAATTTAAAATGGTTATATTGGATGCATAATTCTTCTTGGTAATGCAAGTTCAAGTGATTTTCCTTATCTAAAACCAACACTCATTGGTTCACATCATAGATATAACTTATATACACCATATTAGTGTAGCTTGTAGTTTTCTTTGACAACTGCAAGAAATCAACATTAATAAATACTATGGCGTATTTGCAAAGTGCCACCATAGTAATCTCTCACACTCATTTTAGGAGGAAAAGGAAGGTTAATTTTGACATGAAAGCTCACATCACTTGTTAGTAAATGAAGGGGTATTTCAAGGAAGGTTGCTAACACTAATTATGAGGACCTACTTACATCTATAATTAATGCTCCAATTATTGATGAGAGAAAAAATTATAAAAATCCAAAATGTAGTTATTATTATTATTATTATTATTATTATTATTATTATTATGATATTAATTCTTATCTTTTTTTGCAATAAATAAGCCAAAATAAAAAAAATAATAATCTAGTGCCATAGAACCATAGATCTAGCATCACAATGTTATATTTTCCACCAGTGTCAGAGCACCATAAGACCAATGGTGCAATGGTGGAATTCTGAGATAATTGTTAGAGAGTTTAGCATCGAGGAACTACTCAGGAAGGGCCATAGCGCCAGATCAAGTTTATTACACCAAATCACCCTAGCACCATGATGGAAAACTATTGAAGATTGTTGAATTGATGAACCAACGTAATGAATAGTGAAATGACACATTCGTTTATTAGCACTATGGTGTTACACAGTCAATATCTTGGTGCCAGTTCATTTATTTTGGATTTCTATAATTAGGCAGCTTGTTTATCATATTAAGGGGCTGGCAAGTTGGAGAGGTATGAGGGAGTGTCGATGAGGGTGTGTAAGGATGCTTCCAAGGAAAGTTAGCCATTTGTATCTGTTGTATGAGACCTATTCAAGGAAAGTGAGAGGAGGAAGAAATGCAAGGAGTCTATAACTTCTAAGCCCAGGATTGTCAGATCATTTTTATCTTACTTTCTATCTTGTACTTTTATTTTACTTTGTAAAATGATATTGCTTATTGTGTTTACTTTAAATCATTTGAATCCATGATTGCTTAAATTCTTAACTATAAGTTTATAATAATTTAGAAATACTGTATTGTATAGAGTAGATCTATAATTTAAAGATTTACTCAATCTATTTTTAACCCTCTATGCTTCATTTAGTTTATGTATAGGCCTTGCATAAATTTATAATATAGTGTGATCTATAGCCTTGATGGCGTAGAAGAACAAATAGGGGATTTAAAATGTAATCATGCCTTGTATAGCCATATGGTGATTAGTGTTATTGGATCCTAGAAAGATATTAAAATTATAGGTTAAAAGGAATATTATTTAATACTCCTATTAGCTAGACTGAGATGAGGAGTACTTATGCTTCGATTCACAGGAACATTAGGAAAAATCTACCTATTGTAAGCATGTGTTTTAAGAAAGAACTAGGAAAAACTTTATTTGATTTATAATTTAAAAGAACTTTTAAAAAATTATAATAAGATTTCAAAATGGTAGAACAAGTTTAGGCAGAAGATCAACCTAATCCTCTTAGGGAATATGCTAATTATATAATTAAAGGAATTCACTAAAGTATTAATAGACCAAATATTTATTTTTGCTTTGGAAAGATGCAAAGAAATTGAAATAATAATTTCTTTGAAAAAAATTGAAATTGTATAGACTCTTGAATTTGTTTTAGTTTTATTACCAAACTCATCATTATGAATGATATATCATCTAGAAAGTTGACAATAACATTCCCTAATAGATTCAAATTATGAAATTATAAGTCTTATCCCAACTACTATAATCAAATTTGGGGATGAATTACATATGATTCCGGAGAATCAACATCACATCTAATTATCATTTGATTATGGTAGTTAAGATTATTATTGGTTATCAAAGTCAAATCATCTAGTGAACTATATATGACTACAAAGAGTCAAAATGACGTTCACATATATATCTAACTACATTAATCCGATATGTGTACCATTAACTTCATACTCAAGTATAATGATAGTAAGTAATATATTTCTCCATAAATGGATGGAAATCACTCACCATCAATCATTTGAACATGATGATAATGATTTTTGTTGATTTTCTTAATTTTCTCAAAGCAAATTAATTAACTTTTAAATTGATATGGGGTCTTTAAATCTCCTATGAAGGCAAACCTTCATAGTTAATTACATCGTAGGAATTTTTGAGCTTCCTATAAACACTGACAATTAAAATAGTGGTAGAAGTCTCATTTTTGAGATTTCAAGGAGTAACATCAAAGGAATGATATTGGAATTTCAAATGGGATTGGATCAAAATTTGAACACTTATTTTTGGAGGCCAATGGTCAAATGGTAGGAGGTATCTTGGGATTCTGAAATAATTTAGAAACACCTCTATCTGTCATATGCATTTGGCTTTATATTTTGATTTAGGGGAAATTTTAATTTGATTTAGCAATTTATTAGAATATTGGGATTATATTCCCGAAATTGGGGACTTATGATTTTGGGTCCACCTTGGATCCTAAATCTAAGTTGGGCACTAAACCATTGTGGCCCAAACTTAGCTAATGATATTTAAATATGGACTTTCCTCAGCCTAGATTTGAGATTCAGCTAACCACTTAGGCTCCTTAAAACCATGAGTCCGATCTTTATGAAAGATGGGTTGGGTTATTATTTAAGTTTTGAGAATTGAGGTCGATGTCTAGAGAATATCCTAATTAGCCCCTTCACTTATGTAGGGTGATTATGCTTGAATGTAATTTAAAATTTATTAATTTAATTGATTTCTAATGCAATACAAATTGATTGATCTTATATGTATAAGTGATATGAAGCAATTCAAAAATTTGGCTTAAAAAATAGATTTTTCCCTAGAGATTGCACAACATCCCCTAGACAAAGTTGCATCCTAATAGGCTATGTGGTCTACAAAAACTCACAGGTGGGGAGGTTCCTAATAAGGAAAAGAAGGTAAATATGTATGCATTAGACCCTCGATGTGCCTGAGCTTACTTCTTAGATCCGTTTATCTTTTTATGTCAGCCTAAATGTTTTATTTAGTTATGGGTAGAAAAAAATATTCCTTAGAGACTAAAACAAAATTGGCATGCAAGATGGAAACTTGGGAAGATTTATGAAACTCCTAATGCACAAAAGTAAACACAACAATCAAATCACATGATCAAAATATATCAAGTAAATGTAGAAGTCCATGTGATAAATTCAACTTAATTAAAACCTAGGGTCTGCAAAAATTAAAAGTGGCTGGATACCACTGATAATAATCCGAATTCTAATCCTAAAGAGAATGCAAGTAATTTTAAAGTGAGGCATTTTTTTAAAGTCTTTATTTCTTCATCTTTCTCTCTTCCATGAGCTCCTTGGATTCATCAGATCCAAGTATCCAAATGGACATAACTCCGCCCCCGAGGGATGTTTCCTTCATCTTTAGATTTTGAATTAATCCTAATTTGAATCCCCAAATAGAAGGAATTCTTCCCTAAGAGATATTTCCCTCCTCTTTGGACTTCAAATTGGATATATAATATCTCATATAAAATTAACTTTCATAACTCATGAAATTCATATTACATATGAAAAATAAAAAGACTCTAATACAATTTGCATGATTATCTTAGGTAATTCACATATAAAATCATAAAAATCTCAAGCATTTATGTATATCAAATTACTCAATTGCTCTCATTTAAGCATAAAATATACTTGGCCATGCTTTTATGATTTTTAGCAGGCTAAACATTTAAAACATCTATATAAAATTTGTTAATCATATCTAATAAGCCCCCTTTTTTGCCTAGCTTGAACAAGCCTCCTACATAAGACTTTGTTAATATCCAGATCATCCAAACCAAGGAAAATTTATCTATCATTAATCTAGATCATATATAGTATGATAGAAATTAGCATATCAATATGCATCACATCAATCAATTTATTACAACCAGCATGCAGTAAAATCCACAAGAAACCTCGGCAGACAAGTATTAAAAAAGAAAGAACACTAGCCTAGCCTAAAATTAGGAGTGGTTATCTTAACAAATCATCCAAAGTGTGTGTGCTTCAAGCTGTGTGGCTTGGATGTGTCATATATTGGATAGTTGCTGAAGTTTTCTAGTGGTTTTTGATTATTATGGATCAAAAGAAATTTAATTCAAGTTAATGTATTAGTGCCTCAATGTTCATTTTAAGATGAATTTTAATTGTTGAGTGATTACTACCTTTATTTAAACAAGGGCTGTGAGGTTTATTTTACCCTTATTAAGGCTAATTTAATAGCCCAACGGGCCCGGGTTACCTGGTAGTAACTAAGGTTACTTAATTAGTTTAATTAATTGAAATTAATGGTTAATGATTTTTAAGTAATTGATTACTGATTTAACTTATTATATTAGTAATTTTTTATTTTCCATCAATCGGTTTATGGTGTTGTCACAACGAGCTCGAGGTACCAGGCCTCTTTACGATACATAACCCCACAGCTCAAGAAAGTTCATCCTAAAAAACTTGGTTGATGTATTTATATTAATGATTTAATTTTAGTTAACTAATTAATGATTGGTTAATTTTATATTTTTGCACTCCATCAAATCCATTTGTGGTGTTGTCACAACAGGCTCGAGGAACCAAACCTCTTTACGACACGTAGCCTCGCAGCTCGAGGTAGTCCATCCGAAATACATCATCAATGGACTATTCATTGTGTATTTTGAGGTTGATTATCTGATTGTATTGATTGGATTGATGTTTCATTAGAATTTTAGATATTTGTTTAATTTTTGGATTTTATGAATTATTTTAATTCATCAAAGGAAAGGTCTAATTTTTGACTTTTTAATTTTAATCAAATTGTGGAGTTTTGTTATTTTTTATAAATACTAGAGCTTAAGTTGGGTAAAATGACATATGTTTGATGGATTTAGATTTTTCTAGAATTAGTTATGATTTTTCAAATTTTGGGTGTGTTTTTTTAAACTATGGTTGACTAAAGAGTTGACTTTTTTATTTTTAGTGATTTCTAGAAATTTAGTTATTTCCATAAATATTTGACTTTGGAAGGAGTGCAGTGCCTTTGAGTTTTCTTAATTTAGAGTTTTTTAGAATTTATGGATTTTTGAAGTTTTGCCATTTAATTATCTAATTTGTTAATTAAGGAGGTTTTATTTTTTTTTTCACCAAACTTACTTCAAACTCCTTGAAATCACTCCCACAGGTCAAGGGTTACCTATAAAAGTATTTTCAAGAGTTTAGAATTTATTTGGTATAATTTTTAGTAATTTTTAAGTATTTATCTTAATTAAATATTATTTTTTCTTAATTATTAAATAAACCAATTTTGAAGTCCAATGAAGGGGCTATTAATTTTCTTGGATAGATAATTTAATTATAAATAATTTGGTATATTATTTGTAATTTTTCAATTTAATTGGGATTTATTTGATTTTTGTGAAGTTTTTGGCCCCTTAAAAGGAGTTGATTTTGGTTCAATTAATCTTGTGAGCTAATTAAGTCCAAATTCAGTGAAATTTGACCCTATGGCTTGTAATGTCACTAAGTTTAATGTCACAGAGTTTCACACCAATTGAGTGCATGTTTAATTTTCTATGAATTTCCTAAATTCCTAGATATTGTCCTTAAATTTTGTCCTTAAGTGACACTAGTGTTTAAGTAGGCTTGAAAGTTGGTTCATCTAACCCTTAGACATATGCATATTGATAATCACACCATATCAATCAGGTGACCTAAATTCAAGTGCATTGGAAAGGGTGAATTCCCAAGCATTAGGGTTAACCCATAACCCAAATACTTGGAAATCAACCTAAGGAATGGTTCCCCCATGTTGCTTCTAAACTATGATAGGTAAGCACATATCATAATATTCATTAATCGAATTTGATAGCAAGTTATTGAGTTGCTAGAAGGTGATTATGTAAAATAAAAGAGGAAGGATCATATGCAATCACCCTAAACACTTGTATCAAATTTAATTCACTTCATCCTTGATTAAGCTCTGTTTAATGATCTCAGAAAGGGTTGGAATGCATGTAATAGAGCCAAGATCAATTTCTAATAAATCTTTCAAAATATAAAGTTAATTATGACCTATACAAATACAAATTTAATTATTATTAAAATATAAGTCAAATAATTTTGAAGAAAAATTATTGTATGTAGCATATTACATTAAATGAATGTTACCAAGTTTCAAATTGATTAGACGAGTATTAAGGGAGTAACTAGGGAAATTATGAAAATAAACTTACTTAAATTGATCCCTAAATACTCACCATCTTGAGCAAAATTTGCTTTTAAGTGATGGAACATTCAATTATGAGCAAAATGAGTGGTTACATATAATTTTATGACAAGTATTTAATTTACTATGAATTTTTAAAGATTCTATGATTAAAATAGATTTAAAAATTTATTTTTATTTAATTAGTTTGACATCGACAATGGAGGTCCACATGTCACATTCTTATTTTTCAATTCAACCCATGGCAATGATTGCACAACGATGCATTCATTACCAATGATTATGTCGCTGGCAATCATTGGCAACTAATTCGGTTGTAGCGATAGTGAGGCATGCATCTCACTTATTATCGTTAGTTGGGGATCTCAGCCATTCATCCATGCACGGTATAGATAGACGATCGGTATCTACTTGGATGAAAAACAAAATGATATGATATTACCCATGATTTGGACATCAGACGATGCAGCGCAATCCGGACCGTTGTTTCCAAAATCAAACAGTATAAATAAATATAGTATACATGCGTTACTTGAATTAGCCCTAGGAATGAAAAATCAGCCCGTTCTCTCAAACTACTCAACCAAACTTAATGAAATTTTAAATAGAGCTTGTGTGAGTAAAGAGCAATAGTGAGGAAGTGTTTGTTTATTTTAAAATGTACTTTTGAAAAGCTATTTAAATCTAAGTCTCCTAAGCTAGGGTTTGAGAGCTACCTCGATTGGATTGATCATTTGGATGTTTGATAGCTTATTGAACTTGTATACTTTCCAAGATTAATCCCCTAGAAGAACCTGACAGTTGAAATGGTCTGGATCGTGAGCTTTAGGTTTTGGACAGACTAGATGGTTGATGTCATCGAAATCTTGTCACCGGTGATGTTCAACTGCTAGATTTTTTTATGAAAATTATGGAGGGATTTCTCTAAAGCCAAAACAAAATGGGAGTTTTATAGAATGAATCTTTGAGGCTTTTTTGTGAATTTAATCCCTAGGGTTTGCTTTGGATGGTATGGATCAAGCCAAGGCCCTAGCTTGGTTTGGGAGAGTCTTAGGGAGCTTTTAGGAAAATGAGAAATCACTTAGGCTACTTAGGGTGGAGAGAAAGGCATGGTCCAATGTGATTTGAACATTTGAACTCTCTTAAACTTGTGTTTGACCATTTGACCAGTCAACTAGTGAAGTTGTCTGGTGAGGTGGACAGTGAGGAGTGCATTTATTACTTGAGTGAATTATAATGGGTTTAAAGGGATAGATTCAACGCATGAGAAAATGAGTGTAAGTAAGGTGGAGTTTGACTAAGTGTTTTGAGTTGACTTAATCAAACTCACCATGTTTTGACTCATAATGAGTTTGGGCAGGCTAAAGCTATGAAATAGAATGAGATTGAAGGTTTGGTGGGGCTTGGTTTGGATGCATGTAATAGGTTGACTCAATTATGCTTATGTTGACCAAGATTGAGCTCAATTGAGCAGGTCAACTAGTGACTGGGTCAAGGTGACCAATCATGAGCAATTCACTATGAGTGATGGTCAGAAGAATTTGATAAAAAATAGAATTGATTTGGAGTTTATATATAGATGATTATGATGTGAGATCAATTGAGCTAACTAAGGTTAGCCCAATTGGGTCAAACTTGGTCAAATGCTAATTTAGGAGCCAATGATTATTAATTTGATATATGAAACTCCTAGGGAAGAAGTTTGAGAATGATTGAGGTCATATGGTTAGTGCATTGTACTGAGCAGTGCACTGAACCCATAGATCATGATTGATGATTGATCTGGTCAACCATGGTTGACTTAGTCAACCAGGTTAAATAAAGGGTTAGATTTGGATCCAATAAGTTCAAATAAATGATTTGAGACCAATGAAGGTGGTCTCATGCTATAAAATGGCCATTTGGCTTGAAATGCCCGTTTAAGCCCTTAAGGGGCAATTTGGTCAACATGTGTTGACTAGGTCAACCATGCATGACCAAGGATTTAATTTGAGTTCAATGCATTCCTAAGGATTGTTAGGATGTATTGGAGAAGGTTTCATGTCTTCGTTTGATTGAGCCATGTTGAAGTTTGGAGAAAACTTCAATTTCTTCTTTAAAGGGCATTTTGGTCAAGTGGGCCCCCTGGTCAACATTGGGTCAACTAGGGTCCATCAAAGATTTAGTTTTGGGTTTAACATGTCATAATTATGATTATGGACATGTTTAAGGGTCTTGGGGAAGGTCCCAAGGTCAAATTTCATAAGATGCTAGGTATAGTAGCATAGGCTATAAATATTTAAAGGTTTTATAGCTTTTGAATTTCAATTGTGCTTTTTTTTTTAGGTTAGAGGTCTCATATTAGCCTCAAATTTGGAGGGTTAACCATAGAGATATGCCTAATTAATATTCAATTGATAGATCATGAATTTGGGGTCGTTTGGTTTAATATGTGGTGACTGAAAAATCATCCAAAAAGGATTATAGGACATGTGCCTTTAACCCTGAATTTTTGTTTAAAATTTTTGATTTGAATTGGTCTCTAGATTTCAATGATTGAATTTAGTTAACCTCATGACAAAAATGAGGTAAAAAATATCCAGGGCAACAATTTTGAGTTAAAACTTACAATAATTCATATGATTAAAATTCCTAGTTTGGAGAAACCCCTATAGAAGATCCTAATTTATATATAGTTAGTTTCTTAAAAATATATGTTAAATTTAAATATAATGGTGTATCTGATGATGTCGTTAGACTTAGGTTATTTTCTTTTTTTTATTAAGAGATAAAACTAAGATATTGTTAAACTCGTCACCCCCAGGCTCACTTACTACATAGAATAACTTAGCTAATAAATTTTTAGCGAAGTGTTTTACCCCAAATAAAGCTAGAAAGCATAGGAATGATATTACCTCATTTACCTAATTAGATGGAGAATCATTTTATGAAACTTGAAAAAGATTCAATGAAATGCTTAGGAAGTGTGCCCACCATGCATTACCAGATCAGCTTATTATTCAGATGTTCTATAATGGCCTAGTAGGTTCTACTAGATCCATTACAAATGCAGCGGCTTGTGGATTATTGATGTCCAAAGCCTTTAATGAAACTTATGCTTTGCTCGAAGAAAAGGCCACCAAAAATTTCCAATGGCTATCTAAAAGAGTTAACCATAGGAAGACTTAATTAACCATGATAGTTCATGGCCTACAAGTCACCTTCAATGTCCTAAAATCTATGAAGTTTTCTAAGGATCATAGTGAGGAATACTATAGAGTGAATTTTTTTATTTCCTATGTGGAGGATTTGATGGAGGAGATGTAGAGAGATAGTTATTTGGATATGTCATTATTTGAGGATGATTTGTATGAGGTATATGGATATTCTATTTGAATTATCAGAGAAACCTAAAAGTTTGTGAGGGTGGTTAAACCCTACAGAATTCGCCCGAGGCTAATTAAGAGGGGCGGGGGGGTGAATTAGTGTTTTTAAAAATTCTTAAACAAAAATAAAAAATCTTTTTATCTTTCTAAATATTTTAAAAACTAAATAATGTTAAGCAGAAGCAGATATCAAAATCAAAGATTTCAATCACAGAACAAATCAAAAAAAAGTGTGGAAATAAAATGCGAAAAAAGTTCTAAGAAAGAGCACACAGAATTTTATAGTGGTTCGATAAAATTTGACATACGTCCACTCCCCAAAACCTCCCGTTCCAAGTATTGCACTAATCAGTTAGTGTCTCTCCTTTTACTCCCACAGTAAGGCGAAGAAGCCCTTATAAAATCTTTCCATCGACCCGGTGAGGCAGAGAACCTTGAATCCTTTTTCACCCGCTTGGTGATGATATAGAATTCGAAATCCTTTTAATTCCTCCTAGAGTAGGCAGAGAATCGAGGATCCTTTTACTCCCTCTTGGAGTAGGCAGGGAATGTGAATCTGATGCTGATGATCGTCTCCCCAGAGCCACCAAGGAACCAAGGACGAATAAGGAAGAAGACAATCGAATCCTTGCTTGGAGCAACTTTTGTGAATCCCCTCTCAAAATCCCCCTCAAAAGATCCTCTCTTTCTCTCCCAAACTCTCCTTCTCCTTCTCTTAGATCTCTCTCATATTAGAGTAGCAACAAAAGATTTTCTCAAGGGTTAATACAATTACTTAAATAGTGGGCTTCAAAAAACCCTAAATTTTATGGAATCCAACTTTTGTTCGTATGGTACGATACTCATATTGTACGGTATGATCAGTATAATTTAGAATCGTTCAGCTAGTTCATCCAGACGAATTATATAATTAGTGAACAAATTGTACGGTACGATATAAATATCATACAGTACGTTATTTAAAATTTTCTTCTATTTGTATGGGATGATGCTTAGGATGGCCAACTTCGTACTCTGTCAATTATATAGTATGATGAAAATCGTACAGTACGTGTATTTCAAATTTTATGGCTTTCATCTGGTATGATCTCTGGGATGACTAAATTTGAACTCTGTCAATTATACGTTGTAATTAAAATCATATGGTACGATCAATCGCAATAATTATCCCAAATTTGATTTGCTGATACGAGGGGTTAATTAGGAAATAATTTTAATTAAGTTGTATAGTATGAACTTAAAACGTACTGTACAAACTGCTTAATTAGACCCCTAGCGGCTAGGGTTTGACAGAGTTATACAAATCATACAGTACGACTTAAAAATGTATTGGACGATACACGTATCGTTTAATATGAATACAAGTCATATAGTATGTATACTTAAAAAGAAGAACTCTCTCAAAAGCCTTTTTTATATCTCCCCATATGTGTGCAAGGTTACTCAACAAAAATATCTACCTAATTACAAGATATGACTCAAGAAAGGGAAAATATAGAATAAAATAAAAATCAACTTTAACCCTGATCTATCCAGTCTTAAGCTGATCTGAATTACAAATGAATGGTGGACTGTAATCCTTAAATGTTAGTACACACAACACAAAATAAAATATCACAAAAATAGGAAGAAGCAGTAACAGGAATAATAATGTTTATTATTATCAAAATTATAGTACTCGAATCAGATTTGCAACAATCTCCCCCTTTTTGATGATGGCAAACATTATTATTTAGGATTTTCAAAATAATTGCTTTCCTCTAAACTTAAGTAAGAAATAATGAAACAAGCAACAAACAAAATGCTCCCCCTTTTGAAATCACAAAAATAGGGAAACTATAGAAAGAAAAGAAAAGAAAAAAGAAGCCATCAGAAATCTGTAGCCCACAGATTCAAAAAAAGGACCAAAAACCACATTTATTCAAAAAGACTAGCAACCCACAATAAAGAAACACATAAAAAAAATGTAAACATTTTTAGATTGTAATAAACTTACTCTATCAAATAGAAAAAGTTCAAAGAAGACATGTGTTGACCTGACTATAACCAACGGGTGTTGATTATAAAGTTTGCACACCCAGCTTAGAGTCTTTTCAGGCTAAAGTCCGTTGTTGAAGAAAAAATCTAACTCAAAAAGTACAATTAGATAGTAAAACTTATACTTTTCAGACTACCAGCATTGTATATATAGAATATTACTGTAAAAGTGGTGAATGAAAAACCACGATTTTACCAAAATCAAGTATTAAACATATTATGAAGCACAGGAATTTTCTAAGACTTAAAGATTTACCAGAAAGAGAAGCTAATTTAGGTTGGGCTCATTTTGTGCCTCTTTTATCTGTTTTATGCGTTCATTGCGCATCTTTTATTTTTGATACACTTAGTGCATTTTTTACTTCTTAGCGTCATTGTGCATCTTTTGATTTTGGACTCATTTTGTGCCTCTTTTGAACTTTTTGTAAATTGCTTCCTTTCTAAAGCTTTAAGAATCTTAGTTGTAAGATTATCTTTCAAATAGTAGAGAAGAATAACTCACCCTCTTATATAGGGAAGAATAATCTACAAAACAAACTTGAGCTTTCTAATAGGAATAAAAACCTGATGTTGAAAGATAATGAATTTCACTCAACAAATTTTAGAAAATATCCATTATATAAGAACACGTAGTAGAAAGAATAAGTTATCATTTTAACCAACTTAATTCTAATTCAATTTAAAATTTTAAGTCTACTCATGAATTTATCATGCAAAGGAAATAAGAGGTGATATGTAAATTCATGAATTTCCATCCTGGTAATTTGACGAAGTCAGCAACTTCTTATTTAAACATTTTCTATAAGAAAGAAGTATGTTTACATAAAATAGTAAAGAATACTATTCAGCCCATCTATGTTGTACAGTAAGATCAATAGAAGCCAGCTAAAAAGAAGTGCCATTTGAAAGTTTTTTTTTTACATTAAAATAAGAGTAAGAAAACACACAATAAGGATTGAAAGGAAATTTCATTAAAAGACAAAAAACTAGATAAAAAATTACACAAGCATAAAAAGGAAAAGAACATCACAATAAAAAACTAAAAAAAACTAGGACAGAGGTGGATCTTAATCGTGAGGTGGAGGTGGAAGAATTGACTAAAACTTTCATACTGCTGCTGGATGGTGGTGAACTAGTGTTGAACATTTCCAAATTATTCCCTAAACCAACCCATATCATTATCATGTTGGATTTGTTGTTGGTCTAGGCGAGTCTCCAGTCTATCAAAATGTTGAATCAACTCCTCATAAGGATAGTGGTGAGGAGCAGGTGC
This sequence comes from Dendrobium chrysotoxum, assembly GCA_019925795.1. Lineage (NCBI taxonomy): Eukaryota > Viridiplantae > Streptophyta > Magnoliopsida > Asparagales > Orchidaceae > Dendrobium > Dendrobium chrysotoxum. The sequence goes on from CM034297.1 coordinate 11,543,519, forward strand.
AATTGCAGTTTCAGCTGCGGGGGCATCTTCTCCTTCTTCATCAATGATAGAGTCTTCAGGCTCCTGTTCTCTATGAAAAAGCATCCAGAAGGAGGCATCCATGAAAAAGATTGAAGCACAGTTAGGAGGAGCAGGATATGTGATGTTTTACTTTTTATTCAGGATATATCTGATCACATGTCCTAGGGTGATGTTTTGCTTTCTCCTAATGGTTGGAAGGCGAATAGAGGTGAGGTTTCAGATGTAGTCGATTAGCATTTGAGCTTCATCTATTTGGGTGTTTGACATTATAAAGTAGGTGAGAATCGACTGCAAGGGAGTCATATTTATCCAGTCTCCAGCTTTAGGAATAATAGATGTTCTCATAACATGCTGGATAACCCTAACATTTTGATTTAAGGAGGAGAATAAGAGTTGGTGAAAGTTATTGGCAACATTTCTTAGCACAAGATTCATGGCAGTCTAGTCAAAATTAGATCTAGAAGACATGGCAAGAGGTCTATTTCCTTGGGTGTTTAATTGAAGGTGAACTCCTATATCTTCCTTGGTAATTTCTATATTTTGGCAACATACTTGAGAGGACATTATTGTGGCATCTCCACTAATCCTAAGATTTGCAAGGAATTCATAAAGAATTTTAGAGTGAAAGAGATGGGCCAAGGTCAAAAGAAATTGCATTGTAGTAGAGTTGAAGAGATTCATTACAGGAAAGCTAAGGGCCTGCTGATTGAGAAGCCTAGAGGGTGTGATCTTAGCTTCATTGTATTTATAGTAGGTAGCTTCATTAGAAGCCATCAGAAAGTGATTGTCGACATTGGTGCGAGAGGAGGAGGCACCCTGAGTTTGTCAACTATGCTTACCACCAGCCATTGCAAAGCTTTGAATGTAAGAAGAGAGATTTTGAAAGGTTATGTGGAAATTTTAAAGAGATTGGGCTGTTTAGATAGATTTTGACATATCGTACCATACGATTACGGGATCATATGAGACAATCGAGTGCAATCAATTCTGCCAGAGGAAAAGTCAAAAAGATTATATGATCACACCGTACGATCAGAGTTCATACGGGATGATTAGATAAAAGGAGTTCATCCCGAGGAGTTAGGAAGTATGACCTTTGACTGAAAGGTTCGTACCGTAAGAATAGTTGTTCGTAATGTACGATCAATCATAAATGCCGTACCAAAGGGAATGAATTCATCCAGAGACATGTGTAGCATACGGTATGGGAAGGTGTTTGTATAGTACAATTATCAATTATAAATGTAATCTAAACCATCCATTAAGCAGACAACTGAGATGAAGGCAGTGCTATGAATTTCGTACAGTACAATGTAAGTCATCGATACGATTAAGTCGTACAGTATGATGTGAGTCATACGTTATAATTTATGATGAAACTTTTACTTTGCAGGAAGATCAGTGAGTATCAATGAAATGGTTTGTGAGATAATCAGGACACAAAAACAGACCATGATAACAACAAAATCAAATGGATTAAGAATAAAAGCAAAATAAACAAAACAAAGAAAAAAGAAATAAAATAAAAAAAATAAAAAAAACATGGAACACGTAAACGGAGATAAATGAAACAAACCATAAATAAAACAGAACCAAAAGTGTCAGTTTCAAGCATGAATATCAATCACACCTAATTTGATTCTTAAGGTGCTGAAGGTTTCAAAAGCCAGTGGTTTTGTAAAGATATCTGCAAGTTGGTTTTCAGTGGCTACGTGATGTAGCTTTATGTCTCCTTTAGTAACATGGTCCTTAATGAAGTGGTGTCTTATGTCAATGTGTTTGTTCTGGAGTGTTGGATTGGGTTTTTTGAAATACAGATGACACTAGTGTTAGTATATAGGACTGGAATTATGCCTACATGAAGTCCTAAATCCAGAATTTATTACTTTAACTAAAGGACCTGGGCCACACAACTTCCTAAGGCTATGTACTCAGCTTCAACAGTAGATAGGGCAACTAAGTTCTATTTTTTACTGGACTAGGAGACTAAGGATTATCCTATGAATTGATATGTCCCAGTTGTACTTTTCCTATCAACTCGGCATCTTATAAAATTTGAATCAGAATATCCTATGATTTCAAAAGAGGTGTTATTCCTAGGATACAAAATTTCTAATACTTGGGTCCCTAAGAGATATCTAAGGATTCTCTTAACAGCAATCAGGTGGGACTCCTTTGGATCAGCCTAAAATCTAGCATAGAGAAAAATACTAAACATAATATCAGGTCTACTAATGATCAAGTAAAGAAATGATCTAATTATTCCTCTGTATTTCTTTTGATCAATAGATTTTTCATTTGAATCTTTATCTAATTGAACACTGGAACTCATGGGAGTATTAATTGGCTTGGCTTTGTCCATTTCATACTTCTTAAGAATGTCCTTAATGTATTTTGATTGGCTAGGAAAAGTCCCATCATCCTTCTGCCTAATGTTAAACCCCAAAAAGTAAGTCAGTTCACCCATCATACTCATCTCAAATTCTTTACTCATCTTTTTTAAAAATTCATCACAAAGGCTTTTATCAGAGGATCCAAATATAATATCATCAACATAGATTTAAACAATCAGAAGTTCATCTCCTACCTTTTTTAGAAATAGGGTGGTGTCTACACTCCCCTTAACAAAGGTTCTTTCTAGTAGGAATGTGCTAAGTCTTTCATACCATACCCTGGGTCTTTGTTTTAGTCCATATAAAGCATTTTTAGTTTAAACACATGATTAGGATATTGTGAATTTTTAAAGCCTGGGGGTTGTTCAACATATACTTCTTCTTTAATTACCCCAATAAAAAAGGTACTCTTAATATCCATTTGGTATAATTTGAATCTCTTAAAATAGGTAAAGGCTAGTAGCACCCTAATGACTTCTAATCTGACTACAGAGACAAAAGTCTCCTCAAAGCCAACCCCTTATATTTGATTATACCTATTAGCCACCAATCTTACCTTATTCCTCACCGCTTCACCAGAGTCATTCATTTTATTTTTGAAAACCCATTTAGTTCTGACCACACTCTGTTCCTTAAGTCTTTCAACTAACTCCCAAACATCATTCCTTATAAATTGGTTCAATACTTCCTGCATGGCTAGGATCCATAATTCATCAGATAAGGCTTGATTTAGGTTGGTGGGTTCAATTATTGAAATAAAGGAAGAGTGGTTCACTTTTTTTCTAAGTCCATGCCTAATTCTAACACCTTTAGATAGGTCTCATAAGATCAGTTCTTTAATATGACTTGAAAAATATCTCCATTCTCTAGGTAAAGAAACTTCAGGTTCTACCCTTTCCTCTAGATTTATAGTTTTTAATCCTTGGGTGACTTCTACAACCTCTTCTTCTTCTACCCTAGACCCTCCCAAATTATCAGATTCATCAAATACAACATGAGTGGTCTCCTCAATTACCAGTGCTTTTTTATTAAAGACTCCATAGGATTTCCCAACACTTGAGTAACCTAGGAACACTCCTTCATCAGATTTTGGGTCAAACTTTTCTAGTTGAGACTTCCCATTATTCAGAATGAACACTTTACATCCAAAAACACGAATGTGAGAGAGGTTGGGTGTCCTACCCTTAAGAATTTCATAGGGTGTCTTGTTCAGCTTAGATCTAAGAATTACCCTATTTAGAACATAATAGATTGTATTCACCGCTTCTAGCTTGAATTATTTAGGAAGTGAATCTTCAGCTAAAATGACTCTAGTGGCTTCTACCAGGGTTTTGTTCTTCCTTTTAGCTACCCCGTTCTGCTGAGGGATCCTAGGAGCTAAAAATTATGATCTATCCTTTGCACCTTACAGAAAGATTCAAAATTTTCATTCTCAAATTCTGCACCATAGTCACTATGAATGGTTAAGATTTCACAACCTAGTTTTCTCTGATTCCAAGTGGAAAAAGATCTAAACTCCTCAAATGATTCACTTTTATGAGATAGAAATTTAACCCAAGTAAATCTCAAATTATCATCAACTATCACATACCAAAAGACTTTCCTCCAAGGCTTGAAGTGTTGACAGGTCCAAAGAGATCCATGTGAAGGACTTCTAAGGGTTTGCTAGTGTTAATGTCTTTGATTGAGTGGAAGGAGGATTTGACTTAGTTTCCTAACTAACAGGCATCACACAGGTGGTCCTTAGTGAACTCTAATTTGTGGACACCTCTCACTAAGTCTTTTTTGGTGATCTTCTTAAGGCTTTTCATGCTTGCATAACACAATCTCCTATGCCACAGTCATGATTCATCAGCAATTATTTTTAAGTAAAGAGCACTATGAGCTTTAAAGCAATTTATATCCAGCATGTAGATATTGTTGATCTTTTTTCCCAGCAAAATAAATTTATTATTTAAGCTTATAATGCAGCTAGTTGGCAAAAATTTTATGCTGAAGCCTTTATCACAGAGCTGGCTGATGCTGCGCAGGTTATATTTCAGTCCATCTACAAGCAAAATATTTTTAATGATGAAATTTTTTGAATCACTAATTATACTTGATCCCACTACTCTCGTGGTAGTGTTGTCTCCAAGTGTTACCTTGCCTCCTACCCTAGCCTCTAGTAAAATGAATCGATTTGCATCTCCCATCATATACCTTGAACATCTATTATCTAGGTACTACATGCTCTCACGAGGCCTTTTGTGAGAGCACACCTACAAAATCATCAGATGTCATATTTAGAACCCGAATAGATTTGGGTCTCATGTTATGGAAAGAAGAATGAAATGTATGCATGTTATGATATGAAATTTATAATTTTGATCTCCACACCAAATGTGTTCTATAGTGAATGGTGCAGTGTGAGAGATATGTCCTAGCATGCCACAAGAAAAGTATCTAACACCAAGAAAAGAGTTAACCGATCTACGTGGGTGATGGTGCCTCTTCCTAGGTTTGGATCATGCTTTGATGATTGTGTATGAAATTCTTCAAGTGAAGGTGGTTTTTTATTTTCCTTGAAAGTAGTTAATTTAGCTTTAAAAAATTTATTTGTACTTTTAAGAATTGAATTTTCCATTCTCAATGCATGCTCCCTACTATCTAAATCAAATGCAAGAGTTTATAATTCCTTGAATGCAATTTCTAATTCAACATACGATATTTTTAATGAATTATGCTCAGTGGTTAAATCAGAATACTTTTTATTTAATTCATCAAATTCATCTAATTAAGCCATGTGATTGCTATCGAGAGTGGAGTGATCTTTTCTTAAGCATTCATATTCTTTTTGTAGATTTAGAAATTCAACTTTGAGGCTAGCATGTGCTTTCTTGAGATTCCTATATAAAGAATAAATTCTTTTAGAAACTTCACATAATTGATCATATGTAAGCTCACATACCTCTTCTTGATCAGAGTGATCATCGGCCATTAAACACAAGTTTGTTACCTCTTCTTCTGCTTCAGTTTCAGAGGAGTCTAATGCTGAGTCTACCCAGAATACCTTTTGGATCCTTTTCTTATCCTTCTTGAACTTAGATTTTTCTTCACCCTTTTCCATGCTTGGGTGAGCTTTCAGAGTCTTGCATTCAGATCTAAGATGCTCTGGCTTCCTATATTCAAAATAAATAACATCAGAAGAAGCTTTAGAATTTTAATTATTCTTACCTTTATTCCACTTTTAATGATACTTTTACTTTTTTTCCTTAAGAAGCTCTTAAATTGCCTTGTTATTAAAACAATATCCTCATGATTAGAACCAGAAACATCAGTGTCAGAATCATTAGCCTTCGAGGCTACAATTTTTTTTCCTTTTTCTTTTCTCCTGCATCAAGCTGCCTTTGGTTCACTCCTTCTCATAAGCAATGAGTGATCCAAGTAAGTTATCAATTGAATAAGCAATCAGATCCTTAGATTCAGTAATGATAATAATCTTTGCCTCAAAGGAAGAAGGCAAACATCTCAAAATTTTGTTCACTTTTTCATAGTTTGTAAGTTCTCTTCCTAAGGCATGTTGCAAATCTGGTTTCAAAAAGTACAATTTTGATGATGACAAACATGTTTGTATTTTATTTTGCTTGGCTAACCCATTTTAGGTATAAAAGATCAAAAGCAACTCAAGCCAACTCAAGATCGGGTCCAAGTGTGTCTAAATGTAATATTTTCCTTTTTTTGAGTTAAATGTAATGTAACTGATCCCCTAGCTAAGTAACCTTGCACACACACACTTAGGGGGAGAACTTGAGTGAATTAGAGTTTCTGTTCAATTTTTATTCAGATCGTCTTGGACGATATTCACATCGTCTTGGACTATCAAGTGAAAACAAAAACCCTAATTAGGGTTACCAAGTTAAGTCTGTTTGATTAAGCCGATCTTCCTGGATGATCCATCCATCGTACTGGAAGATAGGCTCAAATCAAAATTCTTAGCCGCTAGATCAAGTTAGGCAAGTTTTATTTTTAAAGATTTGATCTGATCGTCCAGAACATTACGTGTATCGTCCTGTACGATCTAGTACGATCCAGCCTAAATTAGTCTGGTGATTAAGGAAATCAATTAATATTTAATTGATACGATCATATCATCCGGGACGATCATGACCGTCCAGGTGTATTTCACCTGTATGTCCAGAGCGATGATTAGAATAATTTTGGCACTTTTTGAACTGATCATACAGGACGATATCAATATAGTCATGGACGATCAAGTCATTTTAAGGTCGTCCAGAACAAGTTTCTCTGGACGACCAGAGCGGTCTTCTGGACAAAATTCCTGAATTTATAGTAATCATCCCAGACGATCACAGAATCATACGGGACGATCTGAATAATTTTTTCTACTAATCGTCCAGATGAGCCAGATTGTCCAGGCTGAAGCAGGTGATTTTTAACTGATCGTACAGGATGATCTATCGATCGTCCTGGATGATATTGGCCGACCAGTTGAGATTTAAGACAAATTTTGAGCCCTCCTATAAAAGATCTTTTTCTTCTAATAAGAAAAATCTTTTGCCACTTTCCTTTATAGAGAAACCCTAGAGAGAGTTTGGGAGAGAGAGAGAGGATCTTGTGAGGGGCAGTTTGTGAGGGATTCACAAAGGTTGCTCCAAGCAAGGATTAGAGTCGTCTTCTCCGTTCGTTGTCTCTCATCTTGACAGTATTTTCTGTGGGAGAATCGTTCGCAAGAAGATCCGGGTTCTCTGCCCGCTTCAAGAGGAAGCAAAACGAGTTCAGGTTCTCTGCCTGCTTCAGGAGGAAGTGAAAGGAGTCTGGGTTCTCTGCCCACTTCAGGAGGAAGCAAAAGGAGTTCAGGTTCTCTGCCTCACCAGGTTGGTGGAAAGGAGTTTTGTACAGGCTTCTCTACCTTACTATGGGAGTAGAAGGAGAGTCACTTTTGTGTTAGTGCAATACCCGGAGGAGAGGCTCCGAGGAGTGGATGTAGGTCAAGTTGATCGAACCACTATAAAATTTGGTGTGTTCTTTCTGATTATTTTCTGTACTTTATTTTTCTGTTATTATCTGCTTGGGTAAAATCTGTTGTTGATCTTTTCGTTTATGTGTTTACTTGTTTTCACTGCAGATCATCGAAAAGATTTTTCCGGTTGCTCTCGAATTTTTAAATAACCAATTCACCCCCCCTCTTGGTTAGCCTCAGGACTAGTTCATCAGGGCTTAACATCCCTATCTAACTTTCAAGGCATGCAAAGAAGTAATAATCTGAGTAAACCTAGTATACATTTCAGAAATTAATTCACTAGGTTTCATGCGAAAGAGTTCGTAGTCATGAAGAAAAATGTTCAGCCTAGATTGTTTAACTTCCATTGTTCCTTCATAAGTTATGCATAATATATCTCAATTTTTTTTGTAGAATAAGTAGAGACATGCATATAATCTTCAGATTTTAATGCACAAAAGAAATAGTTCAGACATTTGGCATTTAGTTGTGCTAAATCTTTATCATCTAAAGTCCAATCAGCAAAAGATAATTCAATTTTAATGCCATCGATTAATCTAAAAGGTGCAGAATATCCTTCCTTAACTAGCATCCACATATGATAATCAATTAATTATGAAAATGTGGACATGTGAGTTTTTCAAAAATTAAAAGGTACATTATCAAACAGAGGTGGTCTTGTGATTGAATAACCTTCCATAGTATTATAATTACCAAAGCTAGCCATTTATCAAAATTTAAAAGTTTTTTAAAACTAGATTTTATAAATCCTGCTCTGATATCACTTGAAAGTTTGTGAGGGTGGTTAAACCCTATAGATCTAGCCCGAGCCTTACCAAGAGGGAGGGGGGGGGGGGGGGGGGGGGGGTGAATTGGTGTTTTTAAAATTTTTAAAGAAAAATGAAAAATCTTTTTATCTTTTTAAATATTTTAAAAACTAAATAATCTTAAGTAGAAGAAGATATCAAAATCAAAAATTTCAATCACAAAATAAATCAAACAAAAGTGTGGAAATAAAATGTAGAAAAAGTAATAAGAAAGAGAACACAGAATTTTATAGTTGTTCGGCCAAATCTGACCTATGTCTACTCCCTATAACCTCCCGTTCTAGGTATTGCATTAATCAGTTAGTGCCTCTTCTTTTGCTCCCACAATAAGTGGACAAACCCTTGCAAAATCTTTCCACCAACACAGTGAGGCAGAGAACCTTGAATCCTTTTTCACCCTCCTAGTGAAGGCAGAGAACCCATAATCCTTTTACTCCCTCCTGGAGTAGGCAGAGAACCTGGAACCCTTTTACTCCCTGCTGGATTAGGCAGAGAACCTGGATCTAATGCTGATGATCATCTCCCTAGAGCCACCAAGGAACCAAGGATGAAGAAGGAAGAAGATGATCGAATCCTTACTTGGAGTAACCTTTGTGAATCCCCTCACAAACTTCCTCTCATAAGATCCTCTCTCTTTCTCCCAAACTCTCCTTCTCTAAGCTCTCTCTCAGGTTAGAGCAACAACAAAAGATTTTCTCAATGGTTAATATAATTATTTAAATAGTGGGCTTCAAAAAATCCTAAATTTTAAGAAATTTGTCTTCTGATCGTATGGTATGATACACGTATCGTATGGTATGCTCAGTGTAATTCATAATCGTTCAGCTAGTTCATCCAAATGAACTATACAATTGGTGAACAGATCATACAGTACAATATAAATATTGTACAATACACTATTTAGAATTTTCTTCTGTTTGTACAGAATAATTCTTGGGATGACCAACTTTATACTCTATCAATCGTACAATACTATTAAAATCATACAGTATGATTAGTTCAAATTTCATGGCTTTTGTTTGGTATGATATCTAGGATGACCAAATTTATACTCTGTCAATCGTACGGTATGATTAAAATCATACGGTACGATCGATTGCAATAATTATCCTAGATTTGATTTGCTGATATCGAGGGGTTAATTAGGAAATGATTTCAATTAAATCATACAGTACGAACTTAAGGCATATTGTACAAACTGTTTTATTAGACCCCTGGTAGCTAAGGTTTTATAGAGTTGTACAGATTGTATAGTATGACTTAACAACATACTGGACGATACACGTATCATATAGTACGAATACAAGTCATACAGTATGATATACTTAAAAAGAAGAACTCTCTTAAAGCCCTTTTTCTCTCTCCCCCTATGTGTGTGCAAGGTTACTCAGTAAAGATATCTACCCAATTACAAGATATGACTCAAGAAAGGGAAAATATAGAATAAAATGAAAAATGACTTTAACCCTGATCTATCCAAGCTTAAGCTGATCTGAATTGCAAATGAACGGTGGACTATAATCCTGAAATGTTAGTACACACAACACAAAATAAAATATCACAGAAATGGGAGGAAGCAATAACAGGAACAATAATATTTGTTATTATCAAAATCACAGTACTCGAATTAGATTTGCAATAAAACCTCTAGGATATTTAGGGTACATCATTTATAGGGAGACCTTTGAAATCATTAGTAGTTATGGAACTTAATTTATAATTGAAAGTATTGCCTACTAACTTAAAATGTGCCTTCTTAGAAGAGGATTCAACTTTACTTAGTATTTTATCTACTGAGACTGAAGAAGATCAAGAGGATAAGTTGATTAGAGTGTTTAGCATGCATAAAAGAGTGTTTGGATGGTCTATTGATGACATTCTGGGGATTATTCTGTCAATTTGTATGGATAAGATTTTGTTGGAGGAAATCCGTAAACCTATAGCTAACCTGCAAAGGAAGTTAAATCTAATTATAAAAGTAGTAAAGAAAGAAATATTAAAGTGGTTGGATGTGGGTACCATATATCCTAATTCTAACAATGGTTGGGTTAGCCTAATTCACTTTGTTCCAAAGGAAAGGGGGGTTAACTGTCATTTTAAATGAGAGAATGAATTTATTCGTGCTAGGACTATGACTAGGTGGAGGATCTATATTGATTTAAAAATCATAACAAGGCCACTAGGAAGGATCATTTTTGGCTTCCCTTTGTTGATAAAATGCAGATATATTAGATGAGAATCATTTCTATTATTTTTTATATGGCTACTCTAGATACCATAAGATTTTGATTGGCACAAATGACCAGAATAAGAAAACATTAAAATTTCCTTATGGAACCTTTACATTTAAATAGATGCCCCTTGGTTTGTGCGATGCCATTGCAACATTTCAATGATGTATGATGACAATCTTTTCTAATTTAATAGAGCAAGGCCTTGAAATTTTCATTGATGACTTTTTCAGTGTTTGGAGCAACTCTTTATGTTTATCTAGATCATTTAGAGTTATTCTTGAAGAGATGCAAGGAAATCGACCTTCTTCTTAATTGGGAGAAATGCCATTTTATGGTGAAAGAAGGCATAATTTTGATATATATAATTTCTGAGAGGGGTATAACAGGTTGATAAGGTGAAGATCCAAGTGATTGAGAATTTACCACGTCCTACTTCTATTTTGAGAGTTCATAGTTTTTTTAAGCCATGAATTATAAGCATTTCATTAAAGATTTTTTAAGATTACTAAATCATTTTATCATTTGTTGAAAAATATATATATACCTTTTAATATCAATTCTGATTGTTTAGTTGTGTTTGAGAAACTAATTAAGTGCTTAATTACTGCACCAATTATCATTTCACCTCAATGGTCTCTTAATTTTTAGATAATGTGTGATGCTAGTAACTATATCATTGGAGCAGTAATAGGACAAAGACCTAAGAAAAAATTTCATACCATTTTTTATACTAGCAAAACATTAAATAACACACAAATTAATTACATAACTACTAAGAAAGATCTACTAACTATAGTAGTTGAATTTGACAAATTCGGATCATACCTAATTAATGCCAAAGTTACTATTTTCACTTATCACTCTGCCATCAAATACTTGTTAACTAAAAAAGATGTGAAACTCATATTAATTAGATGGATTTTATTGTTATAAGAATTTTATGCAGAGGTTCTTGATAAGAAAGGATCAGAAAATAAGAGGCCAATCATCTATTTGGGTTGGAAAGGGAGGATTTAGAGGATAATGATATTGACATTAATGAATTCTTCCATGAATGAGAAGCTACTTTTGTTGCATTCATTTTATGTACCTTAGTTTGCTAACATTGTTAATTTCAATTTTAGTAGAGTACTAATTGACACATCTTACACACAAAAGTGCAAATTTATGCATGATGATGAATTCTATTTATGGGATAAGCCTTACTAATTCAGGAAGTGTAAGGACCAAATCATTAGGTGGCATATCCTAAAAGATGAGATAGAACCCATTATTTGTCAGTGTTATGATTTCAAATATGGAAGCCATTTTAGAGGGTTAAAACTACTTCTAAGGTCATTCAATTTGAATTTTATTGGCCTATCCTATTTAAGGATATAAATGATTATGTACAATGATGTGATAGATGTTAGAAGGTAGGAAATATTACAAAAAGAAATAAGAAATGCCCCCTAATTACATATTTCAAGTTGAATTTTTTTAGGTTTGGGGATTAGACTTCATAGGTCCTTTTCTTCAATCTTATGGACGTTAATATATTGTGATAGCAGTTAACTATGTCTCCAAGTAGATAGAGGGAATAAAATCTCCTAAAATTGATGCTCAGGATGTAATTAAATTTCTTAAGAAAAATATTCTCAACATTTAGTTGGCCACCAAATATCATTAAAGATGGAGGTAGTCATTTATGTAATAAGAAAGTGGATAATTTAATTTTAAAATATTGAATTAAGCATAGAGTAGAAACTACTTATCATCCCCAAACCGATGGTCAAGTTGAGATAAGTATTCAAGAGATTAAAAGAACTTTAGAAAGAACTATAAGTTCAAATTGGAAGGATTGTGAAATAAGATTGGATGATGCACTCTAGAATTATAAGACATCTTAAAAATTCATAATTGAAATGTCTCCCTATAAATTAATATTTGGAAAAGCTTTCCACTTGCCTTTAGAGTTAGAACATAAAACTTATTGGGTGGTAAAAGAATTAAATTATAAACCTGAGGATGTTGAAGAGAAAAGATTAAGAAAGTGAATGAATTAAAAGAATTCTAAAATGATGCCTATGAGATTGCTAAATTATTAAGAAGTAACTTAGAAATTGGCATGATCACAAGCACATTAAAAAAGAAATTAAGCTAGAATAAGAAGTAATGTTGTATAATTTAAGATTAAAATTATTTCTTGGGAAGCTTAAGTCTAGGTACTAAGGCTCATTCATTGTTATTAAAGTGTATCCTAATGGAGCCGTGGTAATAAATGATAGCAAAACCATCCAATTTTTTAAAGTTAATCCTCAGAGTTTGAAACTATACTTAGGAGGGGAGGTAGATTGCCTTAGAAGTTATGTGGAGTTGGTACATCTTAGATAGGGTTTTGGCATAGTCTAACTAAAGACTATAAACTTAGTACTACTTAGGAGGCAACCCAATTTGGTATATGTGTTTGTTGGTAGGAGATTATGTACGCATTATGTTATGTTAGTTTTAGAAATCAACTTGGTTTTATTTGATCTAAGATTTATGGATGTTGTCTGTGTGTTAGCCTTCATTTAGTGTGTTTAGAGCTTATATGGAAATTATAGAGCAATAATTCAATACAATGTACTGAAGCACCACAGAGCCATGATAAAAAAATTAATTTATTTTGATCGTGCTATAGCCCTGAAGGAGCACAATGTCACAACACCAAATTGCCTCCAAGACTACCACATTGTCAGTCATATAAGGCCACATCATTGAGCTCTCAAGTGATTTAGAATACATTAAGAGCCACAATACTGCATTTAGCTTCTTAACACTCTATCTAACCATAAATAGGGTACTTGAAGCTTCATGGTGGTGGTCGCTTAAAGAGGCACTATGCCACCATGTATTATGCTTCGTGGTTATTATAACTCAAACAAAAAACCTAAATTAGTGGAAAATTTATTTAGGAGTCATTATAAGTCTAAATTACAAACCGACTTTGTCATAATATAAATATTATTGTGTTTTAATTATAATAATGTTTTCCTAATTTTTGGGCATTATTGTAATTTCTTAAAAAATTGATATATGTTTATTCCAATGGGGTTTTTGGGATTATTTGGCTTCTGTTTTGCAAACTAATTTCACAAAAAAATTTTAGACATGTTTAGCTAATTTATGAATATTTTTCATAATTTTTGGATCCATAGATTTCAAGATATAAATAAATTTATAAAATTTTTATACTAAAAATAAGACATTTTGCTTAATTACATTTTTTGCCCTTAGCTCATTTCATTATTATATCTAAACCCAATTAAATATATATTGTTAAAATTTCTTTTTCCTAAGCCCGTTTAATTTAACAGAGAAGAGATTAGGGCAAAAGAGAAGAAAATGGAGGAGAGTGAAAAAAGAAGCTTAATTTTATAGGTCATAGAGCTATTTTTGTCAGTTAACTCAGTTAAAAAATTTGCTTGTCTCGAGCTAGGTTACATTTTGCATGTTTCAGTTTTTAATAATTTGGTATTTTTGGGATTTTTTGATTAAATTTGTATTTCCATTACAAAAAATTTAGGATAACTTTATTATGGTAAAACTTTCATCATATAATTTTGTATATATTATATAGATTGAGATTATGAATATTTTGAGTATATTCTATAATTATTTCACTGGATGATTATAAAAAAGTAGCAATTTTTTCCTATTCAAAAATTTATTTTGACATCTAATTATAGTACTTTGGTTTAATTAAAGCTTCAAAATGATGTTTTACACAAACTCTAATAATTTGGTTATATTTTAAAATTATGAATTTTTGCTCAATAATATTTCTATTGCCCATCGTTAAGGTGTTTTGGCAATTTTTAAATTATGTCCAATTATGTTTTATTTAATAAAATGCATCAAAATATGTGTATAATGATAAAAGAAATGTGATGTGATGTGATGCAATGTTATGTTGATGTCAGTGGGCGACTGGGTTGGAATTCTATTATGCTGGCATTAGTGGGCGATTGAGGTGGGATTCTATTATGTTGTTGCTAATGGCGATCGAGGTGGGATTCCGTTATGCCAGTGCCAATAGAAAATTGAGGTGGGATTCTATTACGCTGGAGCCTGTTGGCGATCAAGATGGGATTTTGTTATGTCGGAGCTAGTGGACTACCAAGATGGGATTTTCGTAATGAAGATATATGAAAATTTGGGTTTAAAAATGTTCACTATCATCATCAGGCAATCCTCAACTGCTCTAGGATCAATAAAACCTAAAACTCTAGGAGGTTATCATCCCATAAAATTTTATAAATATCTATCCCTGTAATCAGAATAGGTACCAGAAACCCATGTAGGAGCCTCATGCACCAACTATCCTACTATGCCTACAATCTGAGAAAATCTCCCAAAATTTATCATAGGAGTTGTACCCTAATTCTAATCTACATAATAGAGCTCTAACCATTGGTCATATCTGAATCTGGCTAAGGAGAATTAGCCATCATAGAAATATTAAACAAAGCTGTATGTGACACATGCATATAAAAATAAAAGAAATGAGCATAAAAAACTACCCAAAAGTATCTCATGCATTTACAAATTAAATCCAATAGCTCTGTTACAACTAACATCTTCAACCAATGCTCTGATACCAAAAAAGCTTTATTACAACCCAAATTGATATGATCAAAAATTGTATAGGTCATATCGTGTCTGATTGTGGCAAGACTCAAACCCAAAAATCTAGTTGGAGAAATACTGAAACAAAACTTCCAATTTAAATACATTATAAAGCCACTACTTAATTCCAATAAAGCGGAAGACTAATGAATCTCAAAATGATTGTCTGCTTATTATATATATATATATATATATATATACTTACATATATATACCACCACTTGGCACTAGATAATATAAAAAAAAATAAATTTTAAGCCTAAAAAAAACTAACAAAAATATACCTACTCAACAGATTAGAGTGTGCTATACAAACTACATGACTTTCTCCTTACCCTTCCTCAGGCCTGAAAATAGAAGTAAAAATAGGAATGAGCTAACACAACTAAATAAGCTATCACAGCCTAAAATAGAATTCATTAATTAAAACTTAAAGAACTAAGAATATTGTGTTGTAAATATAAATTATAGTAATGTGTGAAAAGCTAAAACTAAAGCATATATTGAAACTGAATACATTTAAGGAAATATTGAAACTAAATGAATTATGAGCAAATATTTCATAATGATTATAAAAATAACTTTTAAGCCTAAAATTTCATATATCTTCAGTATCAGAAGCCCACCCTGAAAGCCCACTGACTCTAGCTTAATGAATCTCATCTCAGTCACCCACTGAAACTTGTATAATAAAACCCCACCTCGATTGCCCACTAGTGTAAGATTAGACTAGCTAAGGATTTGTTGATGAGGATAGAGAAGACTCTAGATGGGACACATTATCCTCCTGAGAGGAGGGTTATATTAGTTATATTTCTAGTAGATGGTGAGGTAGAGTGCTGGTGGCTTTGTCAAAAAAAGGAGAAGTTTTAGGTTCATATAAATACCTTGATTAGTTTAGAGAAATTTATGAGTCAATTAGAATTTGGTTTGTACCTCCATATGCTAGGATACAACTAAAGAGTTCTTTTCTTAGAGTGATTTAGGGTAGTATATCAGTAATGCAGTACGGGGCAGAGTTTACTGCTCTTTCCAGGTATGCTTCATAGTTGATTAACACTTCTGAGGAGAAGTGTTATTGATTTTTAGAGGAACTCTGAGAAGCTTTGAGGCATTCATTATCAATGTAGAATATTATATATTTTACTCAATTGGTTGAGAGCGATAATAGGATATAGACTGATTTAGTAGCAGTTTATTAGCGGTGGACTGTGAGTAGGACAAGATTTGGCAATTAGATGGTTGATAGTAATAATTGAGGGAAGAAGTGCAGGTTTGGACCTATTGAGTTCAGAAGGAGGGGATAATCAATAACAAATTCTTTGGATCAGATAGAGGTAGTATTACAAGTTCTGGGGGTTCTGTCAGTGAGGCCCCATGATATCAATAATATGGTAGGAGGCATAGTGGTCGGTGTTACAAAGCATAAGACAAGTGTTTTCGCTATGGTCAATTTGGACATAGAATTGTTTAGTGTCTACAAGGTGGCTTTGATAGACATTTTAATTTGAGAGCTCATAGTTTTGGGTAGTTGACCATGTTAGGTTGAGAGCAGTACCACCTCAACCATATTTTAAGACTTCTGGTAGTTGGCATATTGGTTCAAGATCACGAGGTCACAATTTTGGAGGTTTATAGGGTGCTGTTAGTTCTATTGCTTTGACCCTAGTACAATCCCAAGTTTATAGGTTAACTTAATAGAAGACTTGAGAGGCTTCAGATGTACTTACTAGTATGACTTACATTTTTATCAGCCATGCCATATTTTATTTGATTATGGAGCTAATCATTCATTTATTTTTGAGCATTTCTTTAATTTATTACACTTACCTTCAATTTTATTTCCCATTTCACTTTCTATTATTTTATCGAATAGGGATGATAGGATAGCTAGTAGAGTTTATTTCCATGAGTTTGAGATTTTTGATAGGAAGTGAAAGTCTAGTTTGATTTTACTACCAATTTTTATATTTAATATTATTTTGAGTATGAACTTATTGAGTCAGTATGAGGCTCGCATTAATTATTTGAATAAGTGAGTCACCTTATTTTTGGGAAGTGAAAGCTACATATTTCAGGGAGTTAAAGGTGTTTTATCCTATCTGATTTCTGCTCTAGAAGTTGATAGACTTTAGAGGAAAAATTATCCAGTCTTTTTGGCATCTATTAGAAATCCTCACATCTCTTCTGCATCTATAAGTAGTATTCTTGTCATTTAAGAATTTTTGGATGTCTTCCCTTAGGAGTTAGTGTCTTTATCGCTAGATAGAGAGATAGAGTTCTACATAGATATTTTTTGAGGTGCAACCTTGATTTTGAAGCTTAGTATAAGATAACATCTAAGGAGCTTTAAGAGTTGAGGGTTTAGCTATAAGAGTTAGTTGATAAATGATTAATTTATCATAGTGTGTCACATTCTATTTATGAAGAAAAGGATGGTATGATGCGCTTGTGCATTAATTATAGGGAGTTAAATAAAGTCACTATAAAAAATAAGTATCATTTTCTAATGATTGATGACTTGTTTAATCAGCTGGCTGGATATTCAATATTTTCTAACATCGATCTACCATTTGACTATCATCAACTAAAGGTGAGAGAAGAGGATTTGGTACAGATTGTATTTAGCATGAGGTATAAGCATTTTAAACAAACAAAGTCATGCTAATTGATTTAACTAATTCCACAGTGATCTTTATGGATTTTATTAATGGAGTTTTAGGAAGTATTTGGACCAATTTGTGGTTGTCTTATAATATTCTGATTTATTCCAGATCTGGGGAGGAGTATGCAGCACACTTGAGGATTGCTCTAGAGATTCTGAGGCAGCATCAATTATATGCTACGTTCTAAAAGTGTGAGTTATGGTTGAAGAGAAATTCATTTTCATGACACATTATGAGTAATGTAAGTATTATAGTAGATCCCCTTTGACATTGACAAAGTTAGGGGATAGATAGGTCACAGGGTCTACTTTTATGGATGATACTATAGTAAAAATTAGTATGATCAGAGAAAAGCAGAGATCTACATATGATAAGTAGAAGAAATATTTTGATCAGAAGCATAAGCTGGCTGTATTTCAGGTCTATAATTTTATTTATATCAAATTCAACCCTATAAAAAGTGTTACCATATTTGGAAGAATTAGTATTCGAAGTCCAAGGTATATTTGACCTTTTGAGGTTATTGAAAGGATTAGTAGTTTTGCTTACAGGTTATTGTTGCCTGATCTTATTTCAAATATGTATAGTGTATTTCATATACCTTCTCTAAGGAAGTGAGTATCTAATTTTCTGAAGATATTATCTACTGATGATAATGAGGTTCATCTGAACCTACGCACCAGGGAAGAGTCATATATGATTTTGGCATACGATGTAAGGAAATTAAGGAATAAATAGATTCTAATGGTCAAGTTGTTGTGGAAAACTAGGATAGCCAAAGAGGCAAGTTGGAAGAAGAAATATTAGATGAGACAGATATATCCAGGATTTTTTGGACTTATTTTGGTCAAACATAATTCAAGAGTCATTATAAGTTCAAATTGCAAATCAACTTTTCCATAAAATAGATATTGTTGTATTTAAATAACAATAAATTTTTCCTAATTTTTGGGCATTATTGTAATTCCTTATGAAATTATCATATGTTAGTATAAGTAGTGTTTTTGAGACCGTTAGATATCCATTTTGTAAATTGATTCCACAAAAATCTCTTGGACATGCTTAGCTAATTTATGAATTTTTTTCATAATTTTGTGATCCATGGATTGAAGATATATTATAAGAATTTTATGGTAAAAATAAAATAATCAATTTAATGATATATTTGCCCTTAGCTTATTTTATTATTATATCTAAACCCACTTACATATATTATTAAAATCTATGTTTCCAAAGCCAATTTTGATTAATAGAGAAGAGATTAGGGGAAAAGAGAAGAAAAGGGATGTTAGAGAAAAAGGAATCTTAATTTAGGAGGTTGTAAAGTTGTTTTTTTAGTCAACCCAATTGGGAAATTTGCTCATCTCGACATAGGTTATATTTTGCCTATTTTGGTTTTTAATAATTTGATATTTTTGAGATTTTTCTAATGAAACTTATGTTTTCATTATCAAAAATCAAGGATAACTTTATTTTGGCAAAACTTTCACCGTTTAATATTTTACATGTTATACAGATTGAGATTATGAAAATTTTGAGCTTATTCTAAAATTTTTTTGCTAGGAAATTTTGAGAAGTACTGATTTTTTCCTATTTAGAAATTTATTTTAAAATCATAAAATAGTGCTTTTGTTCAATAAAAGCTTCAATATGATGTTTTACACAATCTCTAATAATTTGGTTATGTTATGAAATTAAGAATTTTTCTCAATTGTATTTATGTTGCCTACCAATAAGGTATTTTGATATTTTTTGAATTAAGTCCAATTATGCATTATTTAGTAAAAAGCATCAAAATATGTATGTAGTGATGAAAAAAATTTAATGTGATTTGAGGTGATGTGATGTTATGCCGGCACTAGTGGGTGACCCAAGTGAGATTCTATTATGTTAGCACTTAGCACCAATGGGTGACCGAGCTGGGATTCTTTTAGGGCGACACTAGTGGGCCATGAGGTGGGATTCTTTTATACTAGTGCAAGTTGGTGACTAAACGTGGGAATCTATTATGTCCGAGCCAGTGGACGACCAAGGGGGGATTTTATTATGCTGGAGTTAGTGGGCTACCGAGGTGGGATTTTGGTAGCAAAGATATATAAAAATTTTGGCTTGAAAGTCATTTTTTATAATCATTATAAATTAGTTGCTTGTAATTCATTTAGTTTTAGTATTAATTTAAATGTATTAAATTTTAGTGTATGCTTTAATTTAACTTTTCTTACAATACTTCAATTTTTTTTATAATACAGTATTCTCAGTTCTATTAGTTTTAATTATTAATTTTTATTTTAGGCTACGATAACCTATTGAGTCGTGTTAGCTCATTTCTATTTTTAGGCTAGGGGAAGGGTAAGGAGCAAGCTGAGTAGTTTTCGATAGCATGCTATGATCTGTGATGTTGGTATATTTTTGTTAGTTTTGATTTTTACATGCTTGACTTTTATTTTATTTTGTTGTCTTCTGCTAAGCACTATTGTAGATATCTTATATTATATATATATATATATATATATTTATGAAAAGTAGAAAATCATTTTGAGATTCATTAGTCTTCTGCTTTATTTGTATTCAGTAGTGGCTTTGTGGTGTGTTTAAATTAGAAGTTTCATTTTAGTACTGCTCCAATTGGATCTTTGTGTTTGAGTTTTTCCATAATCGGACACAGTATTTCCTGTATAGTTTTGCATCATATCAGGTACAGTTGTGATAATGGTGGTCTCATAATAAAAAAAAACCTATGAACTCAATTTCTAATGCTATCACAGTAGTGCACCATGTCTTTAGGGTTACAGTCTTAGTACTTTTGATCTTCCAGTGTGTTTGAGCAATTAGTTAATGTGTGATTCCTATGATGCCCATAGGTTCATGTGTGATTCTAAGGAGGAGTAGTACAATAACCTGGTGAGCAAAACTATATTTCCTAAGTGTGGTTTTGATAATCTTGTGGGAGCAGTTTAGGTCTTAAACATAGAAAAAAATTTGGATTTCTTGGTTATTCAACCCAACTTGCCAATCTACCTATTATCTGGGAATTCTTTGCCAATGAGAAGGTACCCTGAATTAGTGTATTTTTATTCATGGTAAGTGGGATCCTTTCATTGCCACAGCCTTAAAACAATTCTTTCAAATCCCTAACTAAGAGTTGATGGAGATAAGCACCTCGACTTTTGTGCTTTTTCCATAGACTATGAAAAGAATA
The DNA here is from genome assembly GCA_019925795.1 of Dendrobium chrysotoxum. Lineage (NCBI taxonomy): Eukaryota > Viridiplantae > Streptophyta > Magnoliopsida > Asparagales > Orchidaceae > Dendrobium > Dendrobium chrysotoxum. Next base: position 11,564,508 of record CM034297.1, read on the forward strand.
TTATATTTTTAACCTAGAGGGACCGTAAAACCCAATGGAAAATGAAAGAGAACAAAATCATTAACTTTCCTACATAAGACCTTACCCAGGAGTTCAATGCTTGGTATTATTTTATTTATGTAAAGCTTATGCCGAGCAAAAACATCTATGAGGTAACTAAGGATAGGGTGGTCTTGAACAACTAAATCTAAGAAGAATTTACTATAATTTTTAGAAAAGTTATTTTTTAATCTATCCAATATATTCTTAAGGGGTCAACCTCTGTGGTCCTAAGACATCCCTATGTTATTTGTGAGTTATGTTAAGCTGCTAGAGTAGTAGGAAACAAAGGGGAGGAGTATATCTTACTTATGCCCTAACGAGGTTTATGTTCTAGTCCTTCAAAATATCCTTTATAGAATGAGGAGAGGGATCTAGCCAATCGACCCAACCCAACTAATAGTGGGGTAGAGATTTTAGGATGCTAAGAGATTAATGGCAGACCTCTGAAACAGAGTGGTTTGGACCGAGGATTCTATTGAGAACTTTGGGTAGAAACTCACTGGACTTGAGCAAGGAATATAACAAAGATACGAACATATGATGCTCCAGAACCAACACTAATATCAATACCTGGCTAACTATAATAAAAACATGGTCAACATATTTAATAGCTGGAAGTTTGACTCTCATGATCAAAGGAATATATTTCAAGTCCCATAGGAATATTGTCAGTATTGGCAACAGTAGGAGGAGGAAGATGAAGAAGTTGATGAGTAGGGAGAGCCCTACAGTAGTTTGTTTTTATTTTTTACTTTTAGTTTTTTAACTTTATTTTCTTGTATGTTTATTTTATTTTATTTTATTTCCAGCACTTTACTTTCTTATGTGTAGTTGTAGTTTAGGTGGAATAAAATTCAGTCAGATTTCTCTATCTTGAAATACTTGTGGTCAAAATCTTTTTTGTATCACGTTTCAATTTTTTGTAAATTTTTGCTTCGAATTTGAAATTTAGATATTTACAAAATTAAGAAAACTAAGTATTTAGTAGTATAAAAAATTGGAATTTTACCAATTAAACAATTAAAAATAATAACTATTTAATTTATTTAAAAATTAGTAATTCCTAATAAGTTAAATTCATAGTCACTTAAATACTTTACTATTTATAAAGGATTATTTGATTTAAGGATTAATGTGAATAAACTATTTAGATTAATTCTAAATCATCTAATAAGTAAGTAATTAGAGAATTATGTGACCTTTAGTGAACTTTAGATAGTGTAACAAGTAAAGGCTATTGACATGTATTCAAAATTTGTAAAAGGCATTTAGCAAATTAAAAAAAAGGTTACAATGAAAATAAAAAGGTGAAAAAGGCTAAGTACCACACTAATAAAAATTGGTACCTACAATATCTTGCCCTATCTAAAAATAACAAGTGGAGGCAAATGATAGGTATTCAAAATCACTATAAGGTACTTGACCAATTCAAAAGAAAATTAGAATAAAGAAAAAAGAAAAATTAAAAGTGAGAAAAACTAAATAATTAATTATAAAAATTTGTATCTCCAATGTCTAGCTCCACCTATAAACATCCAAGGAAAATTATTGGAATAGTAATACTTAAGAAAAAAGCTTATTGATTTAAGGAATTAATTAAACGTGTAAATTTGAATTAATTCCTAAACTCAGTAACCCTAAAAAAGTTAGTCAAATTAATCATTTATACTTATGAGTTTAACTTAGAAGAAATATTAATTAAAAATGAATAAATCGGTTGTTATAAATTATTTTATTAGAAAATTTTACAATGTTAGTAATAATTAAATGCTTAGATCATTAATTTTATAATTTCCAAATATCATATTCTAGCAAAAGAAAATTTTTTATCCAAATGTAATATAAATTAGTTAAGGATAAGTAATATTTTAAAGTTTTAAGAAATTTGATAAGAAAAAATTATAAAGTCCAAATTATAGGTATTATTATTATTATTATTATTATACTCTTACTTTTTATCTTTTGTGCAGAAATGAGGCAAAAATTATAAAAATTGATCCAACATCGCAACATCATAGCGCTACAATTTCTACGAGAGATGCAAAGCCACCAGACCAACGCCACAACGATCGAAGTCCAGGATGATTGCTAGAGACCTAGCACTGAGGCTCAACATTGGGAGCATCATAGCGTCAGATCGAGCACTGTAGTGCCAAATTTCTCATGCATCACAATGATAGATAGTTACAGATAATTGAACCAACAAATCGATGTGATGAATGGTGAACAGATATGTCGATTTAGTGGTGCCACAAAGCTACCTAGTAAGCATCACGGTGTCAGTTCAATTATTTTGGAATTTTCTAAATAGGAAGAAGCTTATATCTCATATTAAGGGGTTGACAAGTTGGACTGATGTGATGGCTTGTGTGTGAGGGTGTGTGAGGTTACTTTTGTAAAAAGTTAGCCATTTATATCTATTGTATGAGTCTTGTTCAAGTCTAGGGAGAGGAATAAGAATTGTAAAGAGTCTGTAACTGCTTAGCTAAGGATTTTCATGTAATTTTTATCCTTCTTCTTATCTCATACTTTTATTTTATTCAGTGAAATAAAGTTATTTATTGTGTTTACTTTTAATTTCAAGACTGGCTAAAGTATTTGCTCTTAGCTTATGATAATTTAGAAACCATATATTGCATAAAGTAGATTTAGAATATCAAGAATTACTCAAGTTATTTTTAAATCCTCTATGTTTCATTTAGTTTATGTAGACACATTGCATAAATTTATACTATAATGTGATCTATAGCCTCAACAGAGGGGAAAAAGAACAAATAGGGGATTTTAAGGAGATATTAAAATTGTAGTTAAGAGGAATCTTAGTTAAAACTACAACATGCTCAATAGAGATGAGAAGTACTCATGCTTTGATTTACAGAACATTAGGAAAAATATATCTATTACAAGCATGTGTTTTTAAATATCATAGGTTTAGAGTATTTTAAAATATTGAATTTATCTTTTTGAATCACTAACTTTAGCTTTTAATTGCATTGCTCTTTGCTAATCGATTGATAAGATAAATATAGTGGTTCTTATAAGCACTACTAAAGTGATTTTAGGGTAATTCCGATCCTCGTGGGAATGGTACTCTTCTCATCATTTTTTTAATTTGCATGACACTTATACTTTCATAGTACACACTAGAACTTAGTATATCATATTAAAAAAACATTAATGTGTGGTTTGTGTATGTGTGCCAATTATAGCCATACTTTCATCATTATCTAAAGATTTGATATATCTCACTTCAGTAATCCTCAAATACATTCATCATTAAAGTACTTTCCTAAACGTTGCCTAAAAAAAGTGAGCACTCACTTCACCACGTTTGTGAGGAGTCATTAGTGACTCGACTCATTCATCATTGGACATCACCAATAACTCACCACAACCTGAAATTATAATACTTAAAAATCACTTCTAGGATAGCATTTACCACATCAAGGAGCAAAAAGGGCTAAGTTACCAAATCCCATCAATCAAATCGTTTTTTTGAGAAATATGAGACATCTCAATCGTACAAGTAAAGAGATCTATTCATTGATAAGAAAAAGAAAAAACGTGAACGGTGATTGGATTGATGAGAAAATAGAATTCTGGGTCATGATCAGTGATTTGATTGATGAAGAGGAAAGAGAATTCTTGGTTCAGTTCTCCACCTTAATGACAGAAAAAATGACCCTTTTCACTCTGCTTAGCCCTATCCCCTTCTAGAGGTATTTTAGTGATAGGTTCTATAGGAACTGGACGATCTTGTTTGGTCAAATACCTAGCGACAAACTCTTATGTTCCTTTCATTACGGTATTTCTGAACAAGTTCCTGGATGACAAGCCTAAAGGTTATCTTATTGATGATATCGATATTGATGATAGTGATGATATCGATATTGATGATAGTGATGATTAACTCCTCACCATTATCTATATTAATGAACAAAAAGGTAGGATGTATCATATAAGTATAACAAGGAAATCACCACCACAACATAATAAGGCAAAAAGAAAAATAAGAGACATAAAAATGCATTTCTAATTATGCTTAAGATGCTTTCTAGCAAGAGATAGGCTTGTCAAAATTGACCAAATTGAGGACTCATTTGAAGGGTGTATAGTACATTATAAATATAATCTTATAAACACTAGGACACTCATCTTGATGGAGATTACTAACTTAAGATCATTCTCCATTGAAAGAACAATGTTAATAGCTTCAAATCTAGCTAAAAGAAGCACACCTCAGAAGTAAATGATCAGGACCTCCCGAACTTTAAAAAAATACTCAGTAAGGGACTTGCCCTTCATGGCCAGAGGTCAATATTTCCCTTGGAGACTCACCAAAGGACTCATATATATAGCCTTATCTATCTTGATCCATCCCAATGGACTCGCCTAGAGTACTTGCTAGTTAAGACTTGCCCAAGGTAACTCGCTCAAAGGATTCAACCTAGGATCAAGGACTATACTAATGATGCAGAGCCACACTAATGATAGCCACTTCATGTCATATATCGAGTACAGTCTATTATGGGTCAATATTAAGTATTACATTTTTATATTTTGCTTTTTTTATTACAAGCAACCTTTCATGGATCCCTTCAAATGATATAAATAAGGGACAAGGAGGCACATCTGAGAGCTTTTCTTGGGACGTCTCTAGAACTCTTAGCTATTTTCGAAATCTTTTAGAAATATTCCAAATCTTGGATACATCCTGATTATACTCTACAATTCTTACCTAGAAGATTGCTTTCCAACAAACTAAGTTTCCATCCGTGGATTAATTCATATCTAATAATTATAATTGCTTAAAATTTTCTTGAGTGTACAAATTTTAATTATAAATTCATTCTCCAAATCTAAATAATCAAAATAAAACAAGATTAGCAGACTATCTTTGCATAGTTTAACCTGATGTGAACGGAATGTTGAAAAATCCAAATTAAAGAAATTTCATGGTAACATTTGAACTTAGATTACATATTATTTTAAAATAATTAAAAGTAATAATTTAAACTCTATAATCAGATATCTAAATAAGAATTAAAAATGATTTAAATTCAATCATTATAAGGTTTGGGTGTACCTCAATCTCTCGAGATTTGATCTTAGAAAATGTGCCAGCATCCACAACAGGGTAGGTTGGGGAGTTAATTTTCAAGTAAATGGGACCCTTTCTTGGCCTGTGCAAACCATATTTGGATGTGTTCCCAAAACACAAGTAGCATAGGAAAAGAACTATTGAATCAGCCCATTTAATTGGCAAAACTTTCATAAGAGCTAATGCAATAATCCATATCTCCTTTGTTACTAGATGAAGCTGCACACATCAATTAAAATGTCAAAATGCATAAAATTATAAAACATCATATATTTTAAAAAAAATTGGGACTAAGCAATATGAACAATATGATGATGAATTTTGTTAGGCTTGTTGCTTTACATTATCAGAAAGCAACATCATCAAAAGTTAACCAATTCAATTATTTGAATGCCCAAGAAGCTGAGATTTACTAAATTATTTAAATAAAATGTAATGCACCTAATTATGCTCACAAAATTTGAATGATATGGAATGCATTTTGGTGTAATTTTTACTCTTAAAACACTAAAATATTTGAGCCAAAGTTTCAAGAAATAATTTTGAGATAACCTAAAGTCCATTTTTAGTGAATTGGTAGCTAAGAAAATGTAATTATATGAGACTAACCTAATAATATTAAAGAATTCTTGAATCTAAGTAGAAATAGACCTAAATAAAACACTAATAAACATAATTGAAAACTTGTTGATATCATTTGAGGGTCAATCATCCTCTAGAATTTGCAAACTAATTAAAAAAATAAGAGTATTACGAAATGGGTTCAATGAGCTCAAAATTGATCAATTTTAAGTTCGTTGAGCCACTTAGATGTCCAAAACAAATGTGAAATTCTTAAGTGTAATGTATTGAGATGTTGAGTAAATCATTATTGCAAAAAAGGCAAGAATGTCTATACAAAATTATAAAAGTAGGTTATGATCCACTCATTGTTGGAATGGTTTCCAATAGTAAGAAATATGAGATTCATTTAGAATTTCATAGTACCGCATACCAACTATTTCTTTCAGTTAACCAACACAAATGTCTGTCATGATTACCACCTAATTGTGGCTATTGATCGATGCATAATGCCCATTTTCCTAGCTAGGAAATCTCCATTCCTATTAAGAGATTAAGCATCATATGATGTTGCCATCTTCTAATGTCTAACCATCATATTCCTAATCATTATTTTCCCCTTCTATCAAAGGGTGACAAGCTGATCATCCATTTTTTTTCTAACTTCCCATATTTTATGATTAACTTCACTCAAATTTCCCTAAAACATTAATCATTAAAATCAAATACCCATCTTTTCAATAGTATGGACTTCCCTTCTACTAAAAGAAAAACCTAATTAATTGCCCCAATTCTTACAGCAGATATTCCCATCAGCTAGCAAAAGATGCTTGCAAGAGAAAGATAATGGACATACAAGAACAACTAATGATTAATGTTAAAAATATGATCATCATGTCTCCTATCATATAAGGAGTCAATAAATTAACATTCCACTATTATTAGACTTTCTAATGTTAACCATTACTCATCACTCATTGCAACTAAAAAATGATGTTATTCATCCATCAATGACAAATATTCAATGTTCATAATCCACAGGCACTTAACCTCCATCTTCTTAAAGTTCTAATCTCTTTCCACTAATAAAACTACAATGTAGGCTACCCATTATTAGTTGAATATACATATTCTAACTAAATCTAAATTGATGCTTATCAATACTTACTATATGATGTGTGAAAACCACTAAAATCTAATGTTTCTCTTCTTAACATGTTGGTCATCCCATCTACTATAAGAATGACCAAGCCAACCACCTATTATAGTCCAACTTTTGATATTTCCTATCAATTGCATCCAAATGTCTTCCAATAATTAACATCCCATGCTTGCTAAACATAAATATATAATGCTCATTGTATCATGGCCTGATCTCTTTTCTTATTAGGAGAATATTACAAAAATCACCTAACATTGCCGAACTTCTAAAATTCCTAGTACACTATATTTCAACACTTAATATATGATGATAAATTTGACATCTCATGGATATTATACCTTCATGAAAAACATATTCTATGATTTAATTTAATTATATTTATCAATATCTTCTCATGTTGTGGGCAAAGGTGCCCTTTGCATTCCTTGACATTACACTAACAAAAATATTTCAACTAGACTAATCCCCATGATTTTTTCTCCTTGGTTTTTCACCATCATCAAATTTTCATGTAGAAATTAGAAGTCACGTATACACTAATTTCAATTTATTTTCCTATATACAAGTTAAAAATATGCAGTCGTATTTTTGTGATTTTTTTTGTGATGCAATAGTTTAGTTTTTATTTTGGGAACATGCAAAATTTGTTAATCAACAACTATGATATTCAGTGATGGTACACATATATACCTTATTAACCTCTACGAAGATATTAATGAGCAATTAATATATTCTTGGTCACTTTCAAATCAAGAGTGATCCAGCTCTTTGGAAGGTTTATGAAAGAAAGACATTATTCCTTAACATGTAGTAAGTCAAATTTTAGGAGAAACCTTAGCTATAGCTTTGAAATAACATTCATATTAACATCTTAAGAAATATTATATCCAAGAAACTCATCCATTTTACCATCAATTAACACATTAAGGAATTGTAACTTCACCTCAATTAGTGTAGAAGTGTTAAGGTGGTTGTTCCTAGCTTTTCCATATATCATGCTGACTATTGTCCTATGAAAGTCTAGCTGAAAGTTCAAAAGAGGCTATTATACCTTGTTGAACTACCCAAGGCACACCAAAGTGGGGGGGGGGGGGGGGGGGGGGGGGGGGGGGGGGGGGGTGGATTGGTTATTTAAAAAATTCTTTTCCAAAACCTTTTTCCATTTATGAATGATGTTAAACAAAAAAATAAGTGAAAGAAAATTTCAATGAACCAAATATAATTTATATATTTTTTTATGTTATAAAAAAAAATAGAAAAATATTTTTGTTTCCTTTTTTTTCATTTTTTTTTATTTTTCCTTGCTCAGAGAAATCCATCCAAAATAATTGTACTACTATTATCACAAATTTGTAAGAAGATAATATTATAGAAATTAAAATGTAGAAAATAAAAGCGCTAAAGAAAAGAACGAGTACACTAGAAATTATATAGTGGTTCAATCAACCATGACATGCGTCCACTCCCTGGAGTTTTTCTCCTTGATATTGCACTAAACCTTTAGTGACTCTCCTTTAGCACCCACAACAAGACAGAGAAGCCCTTATAAAATCACATTCACCCATCCATGGTGTGGCTGAGAACCCGAATCCTTTTTTAACCTCTTGGTGAGGCAGAGAACCTGAAATTCTTTTCATCCTCCTTGTGAGGTAGAGAACCTGGAATCCTTTTCACCTGGCTGTTGAGATAGAGAACTTATGTTCTTTATCCTTGAGGACTTTTCCCTGTGGGTCATTCCTTAAGATCAATGAAGATACAAAGGAAATTAGCTAGAAGCTTGCTTAGAGCAATGACATGAAATCCCCTCACACTACTTCACCCTCACACACGCCTTCTCCCTTCTTCCTCTCAAAACTCCATGATCACTCAAGAAGATGAAGCTGTCACAAAGCTCCCCCATAAAATTTTCTCAACAGCCAAAATACTCTTCTAGAGTCACTTGAGAAAGTTTAATAATAAGGCTTCCAAAAAACCTAATTTTTCAAGTTAGCCATTTCTGATTATACAATATGATGTGGGATTGCATAGTATGATTAGGTCAATACATCTTATTAGTACTATATGATGAGCAAGGGTCTTTATGATTAGTTCAAATATTTGAACTAATCGTGTAGTACAATATCAAGGGTCGTACAATATGATTAATTCAATCGAATAGGATTTTTATCTCATGTGATTGTTGGCAGTCAAATATCATCCTGGGAGTTAATCGAGTCATACTGTGTAAATTAAGACATCGTATAATACAATATAAAATCATAATTAATCTAGATTTGATTGCTTAATTATAGGATTAAATTAGGCAAAATTTAATTACATCATCTGGTATGATCGTAATTATATAGTATGATTAGTTATATTTTTAAATTTTGAATTTCTACAGATCATCCTATATGATTTTGATCAAATAGTATGATTAGTTAAAATTTAAATGTTCTAATTAATCCCTACTTTATCCAGATCTTATAGTACAATATAGATCATACAATACAAACTTCATATAAATTAAAAAAAAATTAATTTTTCACCCCATTGTGTGTGCACGATCGCTAAGTTGGCACACACCTTTTATAAGATATTTGACTCACGAAACATAAAAATAAATAACTAAAAATACAGACTCTTCCAAAAATATCAAACCTATTCTACCTAGTCTTGAGTTGATCCTTTAATGCATGGTGTGCAGTGTACCTCAAATATTCAGTGCTCACACAAAAGATATACATTAATAGTAGAAGAAGAAATATAATAACAATATGATAATATTTGTTATCATCAAAATCCTAAGCTCAGGATGCCAGATTGCAACAATCTCTCCGTTTTGATGATCACAAATATTGTTGACTGAATTTTTAAGTTTAGTTCATTTTCTTCTTATCTCTCCTGATATCCTTCTTACTAACTGTGTTCTTGCAAAAATAGCGAGATTTTTATTTTTAATTTTTTTTTATTTTTAACATATATAAAAAAACAAACACAAAAGAAAATATATATAAAAATAAATAATTGAACTAAAAACACCAAAGATACAGATACATACTATCAACATTCCATACCAACATCATACTCCCTCTTTTAACATCACCAAAAAGAAGAAAAAATAAGGTTAAAGAAAATGATAACATAAGACACAACAATAGAAAACTACTACACAACACATAACACTCATAAGTAGGAAAGACCCTAATCAGGTGGTGCTGGTGGTAGTTGAAAGTACTAGTGAAGAGTAGATAGTTGATCGATGAACCAGACTCTATCTGACTTGTGTTACTACTGAAGCTTATTGCTAGAGCACCTCGTGCTATTGGTGGAGCCACTCCTAAAGCTGAGTCATCTCCTGATACTATATTGCCACTTACATCTCCAGGTGGTCAAGTCGCTCCATAATTGAATCGTAGCCTTGAGATTGGTTGGTAGGTGCTGGTGCTGGGCCCGATGCTGGAGCACCCCTTGCCTCCTCTAGCTCCAGATCCACCATATAATGACCATGGAGGCGTCTATCACTATGTAGTACATGAAAAAGAGCTATTAGAGTAGAAGATTGGGAGGTTTTTGGGTGGTGTAGGATATTATAGATTGTCTTTTAATTCCAGGACAAAGGCTATGAGGTATCCTAGTGTTAGGTTTTTCTTGCCTTTATTCCTTGGATCCCTAATATTTGTTAGGTTTTTAATGTAGCAAATAATCAGGTATGCTTCATTAAAATCAATTTTTGTCATAATGGAATATGCGATGAGGGATAGAAGGGGTGTGATGTTGACCCTATCACCTACTTTAGGAATGATTGAGTTTCAAAGGATATGTTAAATTATATGTATATCTTGAATAAGGGTGTAGACTGAAGGAGCGTGAGTGTTTAGTGGAGTATCCCTAAGAGTTTTGTGGGATTGGGTCGAATCATAGTTAGGGACAAAGGTTGTGGAGTGAGCTTTTAGGATATTAGTAAAAAGATGTAAGATTATATCAAAATCTTCATTGGTAATCTCTATAGTTCTTCTACAAATAAAGCAGTGAAGTGTAGTTCCTTCACTATTGATTCTAAGGCTAGCAAAAAACTTAAAAAGAAATTTAGAATTGAAGGGGAAAGCCAAGGCTAATGTTTCATATAGTATGATGTAGGGGTTCTTACAGTACGACCACTAATAATTGATTCAATCAGAGCCGTTAGATGCGTTGTTCACTGGTTATGTGTAAATATGTTAAGATCATACAGTACATTGATAATCATATAGTATGATGTGTATACAATTTTTTTTGGTGATGATCAAGGAAGTTAAACTAAGAAAATTTTATAAACAAATACACATACAACAAACCATAAATAAAAACAATCAACTATAAATAATCAACAAAAAGAAATAAATAATATAAGCAAATAAACACACATTAATTTCTTATGTATTCTTACCTCATTATCCTCTAACCATCGATATCAATAACACCTAGTCTAGTTCTAAGTGTATTGAAAGTCTCATAGCTAAGATGTTTTATAAAAAATGTATGCCAGTTGATTTTCAGTAGCTATATGATGCGGTTCTATATCTCCCCTGGTTACATGATCTCTGATAAAATAATATCTAATGTCTATATGCTTTGTCCGAGAATGTTGATATGGATTTTTGGAAATGCAGATAATAGTAGTATTATTACACATGATTTGTAGGGAGCCTACAAAAAGTCTAAGATCAAGGATTTGTTGCTTTATCCATACAACTTGAGCAACACAACTTCCTACTATTATGTATTCTGCCTCAACGGTGGATAAGCTTCTAAATTTTTTTATTATAATAAGAAACTAATGATTGCTCTATAAATTAGCAAGTGCCAGGAGTCTTTCCTGTATATTCTACATCCTATAAAGTCTAAGTCGGAATACCCTATTATTTTTATTAAAGAGTTGTACCTGGATGCCAAATGCCTAAGTTTTGGATATCTATAAGGTATCTAAGAATTCTCTTAACTATAGTCATATGGGATTCTTTGGGATTGGCTTCAAATCTAGCACAAAATGAAACACTAAACATTATATCTGATATAGTAGCAGTAAAATACAAAAGAGATATAATTATCCTCTTATACTTTTTCTAATCTATTAGTTTTCCATACACATCCTTATCTAATTGATTTGTTGAGCTCATTAGTATATTTATGATTTTAGCAACTTCCATATCATATTATTTAAGAATTTTCTTAATATACTTACTCAGACTAAGAAAGGTACTATATTCTCTCTACTTCACACTTAATCTAAGAAAATGTGTCTTGAACACCCACTATCTAGGTATCACATGCTCTCATCAGGTCTTTTGTGAGAACATCCCTATAAAGTCAATCATTGATTAGATTTTGGAACTCAAGTCAGTTTGGATTCCACCTTATGCTTTAATAAATGATTGAAATGCATGCTATGTTGAGATGTAAATGATTTGGGCCTCATAAGATGTGTTTTACAGTGTACAGTGCATGTACGGGCTATGTGTCCTACCATGCCACATGAGTAACACATAGCCCCAAGGAATGGATTCACTAATTTATGTAGGGTATTGTGTCTCTTCCTCGAGATATGAGATGATGCATGTTGTGCCCTAGTGGGTGCTTGTTGTGCAAGTGTAGGTTGAGTCTTTTGTGCTAACACAAGCATTGATGTATTATTTAGAAGTGCATGCACTTTCTTTTTCAAATATTCATTTGCCCTCTTGTAACTCTCTATTTCAAATAACAATGCATGCTAATTAGATTATAGTTCCATTCCCATTATCTCTAGTTCTTCTGATATTTTTTCTAAGTCAAGATGCTCAGATTTTAAGGATTTATTTGACTTATTTAATTCAATATTCTTCTAAATTAATTCATCAAATCCATCAAGTTGAGGAGCATGCTCCTTATTTAAAGTAGAATGTTCAACTTTATGATTTTCATGCTCCCTAGCTATAATGTCAAGCTTACTTTTTAAAATAGAAAATACAACTCTTAAACTTACATGCAATTTCTTAAACTTCCTATATAAGTCATCAATCTTTTCAAAAATAATAAATAGCTTATCATAGGATAATTGAAATACCTCATCTTGATCTAAATTATCATGATTATAATTTTCCATAAGGCATAGATTTGTTACCTCCTCCTGTTCTTATTTTGATGAATCCAAGGTGGAGTATGCCTAGAAAGCCTTCTGCATCCTTTGATTTTCCTTCTTAAAGTTTGTCTTTTCTTTACCCTATTTCTTGGTAGGGTAGGTTTTCAGATTGGGACAATCTGACCTTAAATGCCTTGGCTTCCTAAATTCAAAGTAAATTACATCATATGAGCTTTTATTAAATTTACCTCTTTTACCTTTGCCCTTTTCAAAATGGAGCTTCTATTTTTGCTTCAAGAAGCTTTTAAATTACCTTGTCATAAGGGCAATATTATCATTATCATCTAATTCTGAGTTGTTGCTGTATGATTCATTGGCCTTTAGTTCCACAATCTTCTCCTTCCTTTTCTCTCCAGCATTCTGTAATCTTTGGCTTACAATTTGCTCATAAGAATTAAGTGAGCCAAGTAGGTTATTAACTGAATAAATATTTAGGTCATTTAATTCATAAATAGCAGTGACCTTTGCATCAAAATTATCAGGCAGACAACATAGTATTTTATTAACTATTTCAGAATTTGATAGGTCGCTACCTAAAGAATTCATGGATGTCACAATCTTATTAAATCTTGTGTACATGTTAGGGATAGTCTCATTTGGTTTCATGCATAAAAGTTTATAATGATGCCATAATAAATTTAAATATTTTGTTTGACCTCATTTATACCCTTATATGTAATGCATAGTCTATCCCAGATTTATTTGCTAATTATACAAGTAGAGACTCTCACATAGTCTTTAGATTTAAGTGCACAAAAAAAGCAGTTTAAACATTTCACATTAAGTTGTGTATAGTCTCTATTCTCAAAACTCCATTCATTAAAAGGAATTTCTTCCTTGATTCCATTAATAATACGAGATGGAGGTGTATATCCTACTTGAATCATATGCCACATGCGATAGTCAATATATTGTAGAAATGTATACATGTGAAATTTCTAAAAATTAAAGGGAATATTATCAAATAATGGTGGACGAGTTATTGAATAACCCACTGCAGTATTTCTATTCTCTAGGTGTGCCATTGTTCTTTTTCTTGAGGATTTTTAAATCACAAATTTAAGACTTGCTTTGATACCAATTAAAAGTTCAAAAGAGACGGTTAAATCTTATTGAACTACCCTAGCACACCAAGAGGGGGTGGTGAATTGGTTATTTAAAAATTTCTTTTTTAAAACCTCTTTCTCTTTACGAATGATGCTAAACAAAAACATAACCTGAAGCAAATATCAAAGAACCAAATAAATTTTATATTTTTTAATTTTATAAAAATGGACAAAAAAAATTTATTTACTTTATTTTTATTTTCAAATTTTTATTTTTATTTCCTTACCCACAGAAACCTATCCAAATCAATCACAATACGATTATCACATATTTGCAAGAAGATAATATTATAGAATTTAAAATGCAAAAAATAAAAATGCTAAGGAAAAAAATGAGCACACTAGAAATTTTATAGCAGTTTTGTCAATCTTGACTGACGTCCACTACTAGAGTTCTCTTTTTCGAATATTGCACTAAATCATTAGTGACTCTTCTTTAGCCCATGCAGCAAGATAGATAAGCCATTATAAAATCACTTTGTCCCTTCCACGGTGCATTTGAGAACCTAAATTCTTTTCACCCTCTTTGTGAGGTAGAGAACCCAAAATTATTTTCACCCTCCCGATGAGGCAAAGAACCTGAAATCCTTTTCACCCTCCTAGTGATGAAGAGAACCTATGATCTTTGGCCTTGAAGACTATCCCCCTTAAGGCTTCCCTCAAGATAAATGAAGACACGGATGAACGTAGGTAGAAACTTGCTTAGAGAAAATGCGTGAAATCCCCTCACTTCATGCAAAAAAGTTTATAAAATGCCATAATAAATTTAAATATTTTGTTTAACCTCATTTATACCCTTATAAGAAATGCATAGTCTATCCCAAATTTATTTGCTAATTATTTAGGTAGAGACTCTCACATAGTCTTTAGATTTAAGTGCACAAAAAAAGCAGTTTAAACATTTCACATTAAGTTGTGCATAATCTCTATTCTCAAAACTCCAATCATTAAAAGGAATTACTTCCTTGATTCCATTAATAATATGAGATGGAGGTGTATATCCTACTTGAATCATATGCCACATGCGATAGTCAATATATTGTAAAAATGTAGACATGTGAATTTTCTAAAAATTAAAGGGAATGTTATCAAATAATGGTGGACGAGTTACTGAATAACCCAATGCAGTATTTCTATTTTCTAGGTGTGCCATTGTTCTTTTTCTTGAGGATTTTTAAATCACAAATTTGAGACTTGCTTTGATGCCAATTAAAAGTTCAAAAGAGACGGTTAAACCTTGTTGAACTAACCTAGCATAGCAAGAGGGGGTGGTGAATTGGTAATTTAAAAATTTCTTTTTTAAAAGCTCTTTCTTTTTACGAATGATGTTAAACAAAAGTATAACCTGAAGCAAATATCAAAGAACTAAATAAATTTTATATTTTTTAATTTTATAAAAATGAACAAAAAAATTTTTATTTACTTTTTTTTATTTTCAAATTTTTATTTTTATTTCCTTACCCACATAAATATGTCCAAATCAATCACAATACGATTATCACATATTTGCAAGAAGATAATATTATAGAAATTAAAGGGCAAAAAATAAAAGTGCTAAGGAAAAAATGAGTACACTAGAAATTTTATAGCAGTTTTGTCAATCTTGACTGACGTCCACTGCTAGAGTTCTCTTTTTCGGATATTACACTAAATCTTTAGTGACTCTTCTTTAGCCCACGCAGCAAGGTAGATAAGCCATTATAAAATCACTTTGTCCCTTCCACGATGCGGTTGAGAACCTAAATTCTTTTCGCCCTCTTTGTGAGGTAGAGAACCTAAAATTATTTTCACCCTCTTGGTGAGGCAAAGAACCTAAAATCATTTTCACCCTCCTAGTGATGAAGAGAACCTATGATCTTTGGCCTTGAAGACTATTCCCCTTAAGGCTTCCCTCAAGATAAATGAAGACACGGATGAACATAGGTAGAAACTTGCTTAGAGAAAATGTGTGAAATCCCCTCACACTACCTCTCCCTCACACACACCTTCCCCCCCCCCCCCCCCCCCCCCCCTAAATTTTAAATACAAGAATTCTAAAATGACTAATTTTTCAAGTTAGTTGTTTTTGATCATACCGAATGATTAGTTAAATACATCCTGTTAATGTTATGTGATTAGCTCAAATATTTGATCTAATCATCCAGTACGATATAAAATTTCAATTAATCCATATTTGATTTCTTAGTTATAGGATTAAATTATGCAAAATCTAAATACATCATCCCATGCGATCATAATCATACAGTACAATTAGTTCTATTTTAAAATTTAAAATATTACATAATTTATGATTAGGAACAGAGTTCTTGATTTTATAGATCATCCTGTATGATTTGGATTATACAATATGATTAGTCCAAATTTAAATTATCTTAATTAAAGATCTAAATAATTTCTATTTTATCTAGGCAATACATATCGTATAGTACGAACTTCACATAAATTTAAAAATTTTAATTTTGATCTTTGGTTTGTGTGTGCACGGTCGCTAAGCTGGCGTACACCTTTTACAAGATATTTGACACAAGAAACATAAAAATATAGAAATGAAAATATAGACTCTTTCAAAAACATCAAACCTATTCTACCCAGTCTTCAGTTGATCCTTTGTTGCACGGTGTATAGTTTATTTGAATGTGTAGTGCTCACACAAAAGGTATGCAATAATAATACTAGAGGAAATAAAATAATAATAACTTACTAATTTTTTAATGTTTTTATAATAAATCAAATTATAGGTATAAATTCATATAATGTAATATTAATCTTATCTAACTAATTATATAACTTATTCTTATTAATTTCAAGGGTCTTCTACTTAACTTCAAATGTATTTAAATTGTTTGGCCTCTAATGAATATGTACCAATTCCTCAATTATCTTACCTGAGTATAATTAATATTCTATCTTTATTAGGAAGTGGAGCCTCTATGATAACTTGCTTAGTCTAACACCTTTTCAATGGCCCTTTAGAGTCATGAATCTGAGGCTTTAGCATCCCACCACCTAACACACCACATATGTACTTCATCATTAGAATCTTCTTATTTTAATTGCTAAGCAATTCTTAGTCATAAAGCTCCGATTTTTTAAAAGTTTTAAGAAATTAAAAATAATAATAATAAACTAGAATAAGCATTAAAAATGTTAGAAAAATAGATTATAGTTACTTACCAATTCACTTTTCTATTAATTCCTTGCGTAAATAATATTTAGAATATCATTTAGACTAAATGATCTATAACATTACCACCAATTTATTTTTTCAGGAGGAGTATGGTTTCTCCCCATGTAACCTTTAGAACCATTTGATGCACTAATGCTAATATTCACCAACTTATTTTCTTGGGTGTGATGTCTCTTCCTTCTTAAGTCATCTCACTTTATTTTGAACTTGGTTCACCTACTACATCATATTAAACCATCAAGAGATTGAAGACTCATTAGCATTTTAGTTGGTCCAACTTTTTATACTTCCTCTAGAAAGACTTTCTTAAAAACCGTTTGGGATTATTATAAAATGCTAAAGTTAGGTTCACATTGGTAGCCTAGATCATCCAATATGTCAAACTGTCCATATGTACGCATTTCAAACATATAGTAAAATTTATCATTAGCAATATGTCACCTTTCATGTTGGTAAGCTGCAAGTGGGAAGCCATGTGCCTCCCTATCCTTAACTATTGATTGTAGTTTGAGATTTTATAATAAAATTAAAGGCTAAAATAATTGTTGAGAATTTTTATATGATGTGGAGAAGTGGTTAGGATTTCATGGTAGAATGCTAAAAGATTTTAAAGGGCATGGTGAAGGGAAAATCAAGACTAGTTTAATTTATGCTAATTTGAGTTGATTTAATTTTACTCTTTAGGGAAATTGTTTAATGAAGAGTAAATAAAGGGAAATAGATGTGAAGGATTAGTTTAAGATATGAAGTTATTATCTAGAGTTTTTGATGAATTTTTATAAGATTTAGGCTTATGTAGGGGTCAAAAATAATACTTAATGCAAGGTTGCCTAATAAGGGTTGAGAGTTTCCAAGAGTGGTTCAGGATTACACTTATGGCTTACATTTTGGAAGATAGTCTTAAGAGATGGCTAAGGTATAGAGGAATATACTAAAGAGGATTGAAAGAAGATTTAATAAGATTAATAATAAGCATAAAAGCTAACTAACTTATCCCACCAAGATTAGTTAAGGTAGGAAATCATGATCTAACAAAAAAATGAACAACCTTCTCTCATTTTGTATTATTATAAAGCTAAAATGTTTTATTATATATTGACACTATTTTTAGAGTTACAATGATTGTCATATTTTAGAAAAAAGAAAGGAATGTTTGAGGTAAAGGAGATGAGTGACCACTAACGAGGAAAGGTGCCAACCACCTTCATCAAATCATTTTATCTCTAGTATTCATTAACTGATCAACACATACATATTCTTCAAAATAAAAAGTCAAGATTTTAGATCCTAAAACTAAAATTTAAATATTAAAACTAAATATTAATTACTTCAACTTGAATGGGCACTTATGATGAGCATGGATACATCTCTTACTTTGGCACTTTTGATTGTTTCTTGATCCAAGCGATGTTCTACATCCACTATCCTCCCTAATATTTATAATTACATAAAAAGTTATCCTTCTCAAGGGTGCCATAAACATAACATAACGTAATGAAAAAGATGAATTATAATTCTATAATAGTGTTAGCAATGACGTTTAATTTGAAGATGGGTACACATAAGATTTTGACAATGTGCCTAGAGGGCAACCTTATAATTCTATAATAGTGTGTCCACAACTTCCACCATGAATTGATTGTCAATATAGGGAAGTTGGAAGTCGACCATGCAGTCTTGGAATGGAATTAGTTTTTATTGTGGTGTGATAATTGTGATAAGAATATTCAACACAGGGTTGAAACTTTGTCCATTTCATGGTGTTGCCCATGACGAAACAACGAAGATTGTAGTTTGTTTATCAAGTGTGCCTGTTGTTGTCTAGATGATGACATGCTATAGTTTTCAAATTTGGAGCCTACGCTTTAAACAATTATTTTCAAAATGGATTGAGAAATATATAATCCCTATTTGAAATGATAATCATTGTCAGTCTATGCAGTTTTGATATGCTGGATGTCAAAATGTCAGTAACAATGGATCTGTAAAATGTGCCATAAAGAAGAAAAATTGACATATTTAATGAGTTGGTCGTTGCAACCATGATCACAATGTGAATGACTAAAATTTTCATATTGTCATCCCAATCTCTTATAAAATCCGAAGTGGTTGGACGAGACTGGCTGACGCTATTGGTTAATACTTGCTAATTTTGGATATCTAGCGAGAAGAAATGAATAGTGAATTCTTTCATGATTAAATAGTAAATGTCGTGTTTGCCTGCCGATAAAGTTGGATTGGTCGCTAGATAGTAAATCAGATTGCCACACTTGTGATCTCATTTCTCTTATCATTGGTAAATATATATAAAAAATTTTGGATGGCAAAGCAACACCACACCAACTAAATATGTCCATGATTGGCATAAATGGACTAGTAAGCTAGCATAAAGAAATTGTCTTCTCATCTTAGCTGGTTTTTTTTCAAGCAAATAAGAGGCATTGATGGCTACTCCCTACCAAGTGAACACTATCAATGCGCCATTCTTGTCATATAACGCTCACAAGGTAGTCATCAGACTATTTATTTTTTAGTACTTGAATATCTTGTCGGGCTTGTTTTTATTCTCTCAGGAGTACAACCTAATGGAATCATGGGTGCAGAATCAAGTCTAAAGTTGCGAGTGAAGTTGAAATTTGATCAATTTGGGAGTATTTAGAACTAGTAAATTCAAGACAATCTTTGGTTGTTGGTCTCTTTCTACTTCTTTGTGGTCCTTTCTAAACTCTAAAAAGTATCAATAGAAGTCTGTATTTCAGAACTGTTTAAATTTTGCTCTAAGAGATGTTATGTATTATATTTTCTTTGCGACTCAAAAGATGAAACTAACAATCATCTATTTGTGTATCTCCACTCCACTCTGGAAATGATTCTCTCAAATTAAATTCTTAAAAAGGTCAGATTTATGCAAATGACAAAATATTGATAATCTTAAGTTTCATTTGGCACTATTTTTTGCCACAACTGCTCATTGCTCTTAAAAAAAATTTGTACTAAAAAAAACTGTAGAAAGCTATAAAAAAACTCGTAAACAAAGCCATAGGGTTCAATTGGCGCCATCGCAATTTTTTAGAAAGATGATTACAAAGGAGCTGTGGAGAAAGTTTTTTTCTTAAAATGTGTTGCAGAATATAGCTTCCTAGTACAAAAATAATTTGAAACCAGTAAAAAAAATAATGATCAAATAGTAAGGCAGCTTTAGGCCGAGAATATCAAAGATCTCTAATAGAAAATTAAGCTTTTAGTGTCTTGTCTTTCGCAACCTTAAATTTTTCATTCTTTACTTGCGTCTGATGCTTCACCCTCGGCTTAATTTCTTAAACTCACAAGGTTATTTTTGGGACAACTTTTTTATTGTTTTCTCAAGGACAACTTTTTTATTATTTTCTAAATTAAATTTTTAATATAAAATTTTTTTGAACTTAAAAATTTTATACTAAAAAATTATTTAAAAAATAATTAAAAAAATGTCCCTAAATATACAACAAAATAGAAGGAAAAAGAAAAATTTATAAATCTATAATCACACCGACAAAAGGATCTGAGGGCAAACCTGACTTCGCACCACAATTGCGCATCGGGCCCCATTCTCTGCGAGGTCACATGCGACCTCCATGCCTGAATTACCACTCCCAACGACAAGCACGTCCAGCCCCTCGTACGCCTTCCCGGTCCGATACTGCTGGCAATGAACAGTCTCGCCTTTAAACTGATCCAAACCGATTATCCCGACCGGGAGCACGGGCTCATCATTCTCCCCTGTGGCCACCACCAAGAACCGAGCCTCGTATTCCTCCACCTCCCCACTCTCAAGGTTGGCCGCCGAAACTCGCCACCGCGCGGCCGCCCAGTCGAACTTGGCTGAGTCGACTCGGCGGCTGAGTTTGAGATGCTTTGCCAGCCCAAACGTCGCAACATAGTCATCGAGGTAGCGGATGAAGTCGGCGCAGGGGAGGAAGGTGGGGGATGAGGGCGGGTATGGTAGGAGAGGGAGTTGGCAGTACTGCTTGGGGAGATGAAGGTGGAGGCGATCGTAGGTACGATATCGCCATAGCGGAGCAGTCGAGTCATCTCGATCGAGGATGAGAACGGGGATGTGTTTGGTGGTGAGGCAGGCGGCGACGGCGAGGCCTGATGGCCCAGCGCCGATGATGAGGACAGTGGTGGAGAATGTTGTTGCTGGACTCTGCTCCATTTTGCTAGCTAAGAGACGGTGAATGGATGAGTTTGAGCGTATGTATCTATGCTTATATAGATGTCAGCATTTCATTTTAATATATGTGGAATTTTAAATATAAAAAAAATTTCTCAAAAAATTTTTATGCTTCTACTTACCAAATATTATAATTTTTATAATTATTTTATATATCATTTTATAATCTAATTAAAATATATGATTGATAATGCATAATTTATTTTAAATGAAATAACATTTGTAATTTTTAAATAAAAATTAGATATTTTACTGTAATATAAATATATATTAATATTTTGATATTGATTTATAAATGCATAAAAAAATTGTGGTATATATCTTAAATATATAATTTTAAAATTAATATATTCAATAGAATTCAAGAGTTGGCCCATTATTTCAATTTATGTGATGTGTTTTAAAGATAAATGTATTAAAAGGTAGTCTATGAAATAAGTGTAAATTTACATTTAATTGGCTCAAAAGTCCTATAAAATTTTTCCTTTTATTCACATCAAGGGGGAAGATAAACCCCATAGAGAAAGGCCGAGTGTTTTCTAGTGAGATAAAGGCTGAGTGTTTTCTAGTGAGAGAAAGGCATTTCAAATTTCCATTGTCCTGCTTTTTCACGGGAAGCCTCAAATGGTGGAGGAGGACCGCCGGCGTTCGCCATCCGTGAATCATCCTTCATTCTGTCAAGCATCATCCAATCCATAAGTGTTCACAGGAAGAGTTGGAATCTACAGAGATCGAACGTCGCTGCCCAATGGACGAGTTCAGAATGCCCTACCGAGGAATCCGGCTTTGCGGATTCGAGAGGGTTTTCATCCACCAACACAACAATCAACGAGTGTAGAAGGTAAAGGAAAGGCAATTTTGGATAATCAGGTAACTCCTAAATCAACGCATCCTGGAATGAAAAGTCCACCTCTGGGAAAGAACTATTTCGAAGCTTCATCGTCTGGTTTAACGTTGAAGGTCAATAGATTTACCAGTCCTAATGCTTCTGATTCTTCTGATCCTAGAATTGGAAATGGTTTACATGTTTCGTTTGTGCCTTCTGATCATGTGGTGATTGAGAATGCTAATAACTTGAACAATTTGGTGAATAAGAATGAGGTTTTGGCCAATACAGTTAACAATGATAATCGGCAAAATGCTTGGAATTTCAATCATCATGTTGAAGTAAATCTTAATTTGGTTCCTGCTGAAATGTCAGAGGATGGTGTGGCAGTTAAGCTCAATTTAGATCAGGAAAATGCTAATGTTCTAGTACTAAAGAATTCTTTGGTGGTGAAGGTGTTAGGTAATAATGTTCCTTTCCCCTCCTATTGTATGGAATTGAGGAAGCAATGGAGCAAGTTTGGTGGTTTTCACTTAATTTCTTTGAGGCTAGATTGGATTTTATGTTCTTTCCAGTCATCTGAAGCTTTGGAAGGTGTTCTGAGTGGAGGACCTTGGTATGTGGGTGGATACATTATGGGGATTGATAGATGGACAACTAGTTTTTCCCCTCTTTCCTTGAAGGGTTTATCTTCTCCGGTTTGGATTAGAATGCCTCATCTCCCGTTGTATAGTTGTGATGAGATAAATATTACAAAGATTGCTTCTAAGGTTGGGGTTCCTTTGCTCCTTGATGGTAATATGTTCAAATGGGGAAGGAGGGAATTCACAAGAGCTTGTGTGCAAATTAATCTTGATGAGAAATTGCCAGGTGAAATTTGGATTGATGGCTTGGGTGGAAGGTCTTATCAAAATCAAATATGAAAAATTTCTTCCTTTTGTTATAATTGTGGAAAAATTGGACATAAAATAAGCCTTTGTCCGGATAAAGATGTTGATATGGATAAGAGTGTGTTTCTTAATAAAGAGGCTGCAACTTCTTCTTTAAAGGAGGTCAGCAAAGTCGGTGTGACCAAAAGTCATGCGAAAAAATCTTAATATGGTCATTGGATCCATGTGAAGTTTCAGAATAGGAAGAGGAAGTTTTTCCAAAGAAAAGATTTCAACATGAATGATAAACAAGAAGGTCCTTCCCGGGTTGATGCTGCAGACAAGGGCAAGTCTAATGTTACTCACACTTAAGAAGATGGGGAGATTGTTAAGGTGGTGTCCAATGTGGCAATTGTAAATAAATTTAATTTTCTTATGGAGAATACGAAGAAAGAAGAAGTGGTCATTGAACATGTAAAGCAAAATACTGATTGCCATACTAATACGGGTACGGAATCTGCTATCACTGAATCAACTAATATTTTGATTTCTGAATCTATATCTCCTGTAAGTCATACTAACCAGCTGGTGATGGAGAGGATTCCAACGGATGGATGTTCTACCATTGATGAAGAAGTTCATGAGCAGGAATCACCATAAGTTAAGGTGAAGAGTGATGTGCCATCTGAAAAATTGGTGTCTCCTTCAAATGTTGTTATGGAATCTGCTGCTAACAAAGGTAAAATCAAGCATGCTAAAGAAATCAAATCCTTAGGGTCTGTTGATGATTTCCCAAGAAGAAGGAGAGGAGACAGTGGTGGATCTCTTGGTGCTGGGGGCCATTCCCCATTTGGTTCATAATATCTTCTTTTGTGTTTTGGAATTGTAACGGAGCTAGAAAATAAGAGGCTTCTCTTTATCTTAGGGAATTGGTGAGGGACAATGAGGTATTTTTATTGGGTTGGTGGAGATGAAACTGTCTAGCTTGGATAGGAATGATGTCAATAGAATCATTGGGGAGGATTGGGATTTTTTTCATCATCTTGCCATTGGAACTTCTGGCGGTATTCTTGTTTTGTGGAAGAGGTTGGAAGGGTGTATTAAGGTGGTTTTAGATTCATCTCAGATTATTTTTGGGTGCTTCCAATTTCCTCTTAAGGGATGTTAGAATGTGGCAACGGTTTATGGAAGCAAGGATGTGTGGGCTAGAAGGAGCTTATGGGAAAGTCTTGATAAGGTGTTAGATGCGGATGTTCCTTCTATTGTAGGAGGGGATTTTAATTGCATTTTGTGCAAGGAAGATAAAAGAGGGGGAAAGAGGTTTATTTTTTCCCAAGGCCCACAAAAGATGAAAGCCTTTTTAGCCAATAATGATTTGCATGATGCAGGTATTATTGGAACAAGATATACTTGGTGTAATAATAAGGATGGCAACTCCAGGATTTGGGAAATGTTGGATCGCTATTTGTTGAACTCTGCTACTCTTCAATAAGTCCTGTTTGCTTCGGTCAGACATTTGGCTAGAGTGGCTTCTGATCACTCTCCTATTGCTTTCAAAATTAATCAAAATATGAGGACACATCATAAATACATCAGATTTGAGGATGTATGGAGATCCTATTCCGCTACTTGGAACGTGGTTCTTAAAGCTTGGAGAAGGAAAGATTTCAGTAATGATGCTAAAATCCTTAGAATAAAGCTGAATAGATCCCTCAAAGCCTTGTATTATTGGAAGAATAACAAGTCAAAAGTTCTATTTATGTTGAAGGACACTTTGAAGAACGAGATTATGGAGTTGCAAACTAAAGAAAGCTGTGAAGAGGGTCTCAACCATCAGGATTTGCTGCTATTAAGGAGTAAGGTGCGTGAGCTCAATTTCAAGTTAGCCAATTTAACTACTCGGTGGAATCAGAGAGCCAAGACTAGATGGATACAAGAAGATGATACTAATTCCAAGTTTTTTCATGATTATGCTTTAGCCAAGAGAAATGGAAAGCAAATTAGCCAAATAAATGATGATGTGGAGGATCTTGAGGTAGATCAATATAAAATCGAGGCAACTTTTTGTAATTTCTTCAATTGGAAATGGAAGCATAGGGAGTGTTGCCTTTCTGGTTGGCCTGAAGTTGGGAGTCAACAAAGGATTGATATTACTGCTTGGAAGATTCTTAATGCTGATTTCAACCAAGAGGAAATGCTAGATGCTATGAATAGCTTGGGTAACAGCAAGTCTCCTGGTTTAGATGGTATAACAACTTCTTTTATCAAGTGCTATTGGAGTATAATTAAAGATGAATTGTGGAGAGCAATAAACAATTTTTTTACTTGTGGAAAGATGTATCCTGATTGGAAGGATACAGTGATAGTGTTGATCCCAAAGGTGAAGAATCCATTGGAACCATCGCATTTTCGACCAATTAGCTTGTGTCAATCAATATACAAGGTGGTTGCTAGAATGATCATGAATCGACTGAAGTTATGTCTACCCAAATTAATTACTGAAGACCAAATCACTTTTGTTCCTGGAAGATCTATGTCGGATCACTGTTTATTGGCTCAAGAAGTCTTCAACAAATTCAGATTTTGAAATTGTAAGAAGGGACTTATGGCGGTTAAAGTGAACATGGAGCAAGCTTATGACAGTATGTGTTGGCCAACTCTTGCTAAAGCTTTGGACTGGTTCGGTTTTCCTCCAAGACTCATAATGCTTATTATGGACTGTGTTCAAAAGGTTTGATTTTCTATTCTCATTAATGGTAGAAGAATAGGCTGGATAGATGCTAAATGTGGATTTAGGCAAGGATGCCCTTTATCCCCTTATTTGTAAATTCTTTGGTCCCAATTGCTTTCCAATTCCATTTATTAAAGGGGTCTTGAGTTGGGCATCAAAGTTTCCCCTAAATAAGGTAGAATTACTCATTTATTATATGCCGATGATGTTTTGGTATTTTCTAATGCTACAATGAGATCAGCCCTTTGTTTGAAGAAAATCTTGAAAGATTTCTGTGGGTGGACGAGTCAAAAAGTAAATAATATGAAATCTAAAATCTTATTTGGGAATTCAGTGAAGAAAAGGTGCAGGAAGAAAATTACTAGGATGTTTGGTTACAAGATAGTGAAAGAAATGCATTACTTGGGTGTGAAGATGACTTTGAGAAGACTTGTCAATTCTGATTTCAAATTTATTTTAGATCATGCATTGGAAAGGTTAAATGCATGGGGGAGCAGATGTCTCTCATTGGCAGGCAGGTTCTTCTAATTAAAAGTTCATTTCTTTCTCTACCTATCTTCTTATCAATGCCTTCTTTGGTTCCTAAAGGGATTTTGTATGAGATGGATAGATTATGTAGAGATTTCTTATGGCATAAAGATAAGGAGAAGGGAGGTTTACACTATGTTTCTTGGGAAGATTTATGTAAACCAAAGTTGCTTAGTGGCCTGGGCCTTCACTCTTCGGTTACTATGGTGGGACCTTTAAGGTCAAGAATTACTTGGAGATTCATCCAAAATCCTTATTCTTTATGTAACTGTTCTATCATATCAAAATATGGAGGTGATGTATGGAATGGTATGGCTAGAAGAGGTAATTCTCCTCCTTAGAGAATTTTGCTTAATGGAGCTAAATATTTAAAAGGCATTGTTAGATGGAAGTTAGCAAATGGTATCAAAGTGAGTATTATGAATGATACTTGGATCTTTGATAAACCTATTAACAAATGGCCTACTTTTGTTAATTGTCAAGAGCTCAAGAATGACTCAGTCCACAAGTTTATTTCTGAAGATTGGAGCTAGAATTGTGTGGATATGCAGAATTTTTTTAATAATGATTTGATTTCGGTAATCAAATCAATAAAAGTATCTCTTGAACTGAAGGAGGATGGCATTGAACTTATCAAACAACATTCAGGCAGATCAATTTTTTCCCTCTCATTTGATGCTTGGATGCAAGCAACAAGAAGGCTGGGAGAAATGGAAGACAATCTGATTCATACGCTGAACAATTTCAGGAAACTCAAATTGCTATCTAAGATTGAGCTATTTTGGTGGCAGTTATGTAAGAATGCTTTACCAACTAATTCCTTTCTGAATTATAGGAATTTGCCGCATTATAATAGATGTCCTCGTGGTTATAATGCTGAGGAAAACCAAGAACATGTGGCTGTTTTCTGTAGCCAGCTTATCCTGATTGTGCACAAGTTTCGAGATTGGGGATTTCAAGTTCCCATATTTCATTCCTACCCAAACTATATAAAGAAGTTGGATGGATTGTCTATATCTAACCGTAACATAGCTAAAATCTACTGTATAATAGTTTATTACTCATGGAAGAGAATAAACCAATAAAGCTTGGGATTCCTACCTCATCTGTTAGTTTTTTGGCTGCAAATGTGTTAACCTCAATTATTCAGCCGTTGAAGAATCCAATTCTAGGAAACTGTGATGTTGATCTCCGATGGGAGTCTACTGACACTTGGCATCCTCCTCCCCTAGATTGGATTAAGATCAATGTGGATGCTATGTTCAAGGAATCATATAATGCAGGTATTGGAGCTATCTTAAGAGATCACAAGGGCTGGTTCCTTTGTGCTTTTGGTGAGAAGTTACTACATTGGGACATTGCTACTCTTGAACTACATGCTATTTTGTTTGTTAAAAGTCATTTGCAATGATGGATGTTCTAATACGAGGGAGTCATCTTTGAAGGAGACAATTACAATGTGATCAAATGGCTTCAACAATCTTTGAAGAAGACGAATTGGTAACAATTGGCGGATTGGAATGAAGAAATCAATTTCCTTAATGAGTTTAATAATGTGATTTTCCATTTGATTTCTAGAAATTGTAATAAGGTAGCTGATTGTTGTGCTACCTTAGCTTTAGAAAGTAGTTTTTCTTTTGATAGCTTTCTGAAAATTGCATTCCTTCTCCTTTGTTCGACTTGGTGAAGAAGGAGTGTGATTGCTTTCTTTAGTATCTTGTATCTCTTTATTTCCTAATGCAAATTGCATCTTTCAAAAAAAAAAAAGGGGGAAAGTACTCATGTTGAGTCAGCTCACGGCCAACCCTTTTATATGGAATAAATAAATGTTGAAGAAAATTTTAATTTGAATGTTTTGATTAAAACATAATTTTTAAATTTATGTTGAGATGAATTTCTTTTTTAAATATTTTATTATTTTTTAAATAGCTTGTTTAAAAATAAATTTAAATTTCTAAACTTTATCAAGAACAAATTTTTATAAGATAGTCTCATCTAATGATTTTTTAAATCTTAAATATGTGAGACGCACAATATATGTGATACGTCATAAAAAAATTGTCTTGTTCGGGCTTGAATCTCAGGACATATTTGAATTGAAAAATTCTGAAATTAAATGACCATCTAAACTCCGATTCCAAGAAAATTTACAGTCAAACTTACATCTCGACGAGATAAATCAAACGATATCAAAAACTATGCAATATAAGCTTGAATGGGCCTAAATAAAGGGTTGAAGCTCAATTGGAAGCTTTAGAACACTAATTGGATGACATCTGAATTTGGTATATATATATAAAACCACCTTTAACCTTTTACAACTCTTTGAATTTATAACTCAATCTTGATACATTCTAGAAACTTTTACATCTACATTTGACTCATATGTTTACATTTATACATAGGTACGTTCTACTTTGTTCTTCTTTTTGTAATAAAGAGCATATGCCATAAACATAAATCTAATGCTTGTATGGAAGCAATGTAAGTGTATACAATTTAGTAAATTTAAAGTGCACCAATAGGAAAAGAATTATACATGTTATGATAACTAGAATAAAAAAACTAAACAAATATATATACCAAGGATACCCTACAGGCAAAGGTATCCACATCACACCAACAACATACTACCAACCTATACTATGACTAGAGTCAATTGTCCTAATAAAAAAGTTCTATAGTGTGTGGGGGGTATGTGTAGCTTTTATATATCCTAGAAGGTTTGATGTTTAATTTATTTAGATTTAAAGTTATTTGTTGGTTATATACCAAAGGATATTTTGGTTTAAGTTTAAGTTTTAATATTATGCTTGACTTTTAAGTTTAGGGAATTTTATTTATTTTAGTTATTTTATTTAGATTTTAAAGAATCATGTTAGTTAATGACTTCAAAATACAAAAGGCTATTAATTCCTAAGTCCTAAGGCTTATAATTATATTGCTATCTTTCCCCCACAAAGGGTAGATTGACTGTATAGTCTTTGAATTTTTATTTTAGTATTTTAATTAGTAATTTAGGAGATAGTTGTTATGAAGAACATGCTAGTTAAATTACCCAAAATTACTTTGAAGCATTCAACCCCACATCCTTAGTCTTATAAATCAAATACATTTATGCCCTCTAAAAAAAGTCAAGCATAATACAGAAGGCTATTTATTTAAATTTTATTTAATATTAATTGGAGTAAGTGGCATCGGTTATTATTATACCAAAGCAACCAGGCTTATTTCATCCTCATTCAAGCCAGTAGCCCTGCGTACTCGGGTTTCTAGATAATATATCATAGTCCCTATTTTTACTTTGTTAAGTTTTAAATTTATCCCATGTTGAGGCTTTAACTTGTTAAGAATTTATTAAACATAATGCTTAAAGACCTTCGATTTAATTACTTAATATTTATTTGATGAATTCATTTAATTAAATTGAGTTTAATTAAATGAATTAATAATTTTAATATAATATAAATTAATTATTTTTTTAATATTATATTATCTTTATTTTATTTTTTGGAATTTTTAATGATTTATAGAATATTTAATTAATTTTTACTTAATTTGTTATGATTATTCAGGTTTAATATTTAATTTTATTTTAGAATTTATATTATTTTTATTTAATTCTTATTTTTTATTTTATTTATTCAATTTTAATTTATTTAGATTTTTTTATTTTATTTTATTTTCTATAATATATTTTTTTTATTTAAGCTTGATTGGTTTAGTTCATTTATGTTTGGTTATTTACTTAAAATTATTTTATTTTATTTGATGTGTTTATTTGTTTTATTTATTTAGGATTAACTTCATTGTGATTTTAAGGGAAAATCACCTAGGAAAAGTCCTACAAAATCATAGCATTCTATCCAAAAAAAAGAAATAAAGCTATATATGTTGGGTAATTAATCAAAACTACGCATTCCTAAATTTAGTACTAACAAGTAAAATCGTACTCACCAGCAGGTTATTGGGTTTAAAATAGTAAATGCAGGGTTTCTACAAGGGCCTAAGATTTTGGGTGAAGTCCTATACACATGGTTTTAAAGACCTAGGTAGTGGCAGAGCCAAAAAATTTATTGAGGGGGGCCTAAATTATTTTATTAAGATTTTCTCTCAACTTTTTTCATCTGGGCTTGGGACCGACATAGACAGTTTAAAAAAAATTCTCTTAATTTAAGAAGGCAGCGGCTTGCAGAATGTCACGATAGGCGAAGTCACAAACAGTAAAAAAATGCTGAACCGGTAAACATTGAAACTAATTTATTTTTTTTATTACAAATATTTTTCTCTTAATTTAATTTTTCATGATGGCTTTTATAAAAACTTGTCCCAATATGAATGATTTCTTACTTTCTGGTTATAGAAATTCTTCAAAGATTTTTCAAATTTGTATAAAGGCATTGGACCTTTAGCCTTTATTTTTCCACATTCTTCTTTTGAATTTTTCAGCCTTCTTGGCTTTTTGTCGTGCAACTCACGTACTTCATTGCTCAACCTTTTGTGGTTGTTCTTTTTTTTTTTTATGTAGCTATAATTATCTTCTTATAGAATGATATTCCCCCGTCTATATGTTGCCACCATATTTTGGAGTCAGAGAGAGAGAGAGAGAGAGAGAGAGAGAGAGAGAGAGAGAGAGAGAGAGAGAGAGAGAGAGAGAGAGATAGAGGGATGGAGAGAGGGATAGCATATTACTGGAAGAGAGAGAGAGGGCTAGCATATTACTAGAAGAGAGCAAAGAATAACAAATGGCTATGGCGAAGAAAGACTGTTGCAATAGTCTCGGCCGCAGAGGCCGAGGAAGAGGTTGGCATAAGCCTTATTTCCCATCCATAATTATAACTAAGAATCAAGAAGAGTAAGTGTAAGTGTATGCTCAACATAACTATAAATTATTCCATTGGCTACTTAGTACTATCAAATCCCTAAACATGAACAAAAACTTCTCATTATAATAATTATTCATCAAAGCCAAATTTACACATAGTTTTGAAGCATGACATACACATTAATTTTGTATTTCAACTACTATTCATTTTAGTATTAAAACACAAGTATTGAAACATGAATATACCTAAGAAATTTCTCAAAATCAATTGGTGAAGAACTTTGAGAAAGCATTTACATATGAACCTCTCCAATTAGTTACAAATCACATGGAATAAGCTATGAATTAACTTAAATTTTGTTTCAGAATTTTGCAAAGAAAAAATAATTTTCATTTAAATAAAATGAATCACCAATAATGAAACATTTTTGTTAGATTTTATACATAAAATTGGCTTGCAAATAACATGAGACATTCCATAGATCAACTCACATTAAAGCTACCATTTATTTTAGATTTTTATTTAAAAATTAAACAACATGTAAATAAGATAAATGCATGGAGTTTTCTCACTCTTGTGGAAGAAAAATTCATAATGAAACTTTGTATATACTCCTTCAAGCTTAAGGAAGAAAAACTTAATGAAAACTCAATAACCATTTACATGTATTGTTTCAAACTTAGGAATAAAACTCATTGAACATTTGTATATATTCTCTTCATTCATAAGAAAGAAAATTAATGAGCAATCATTTGCATATATTATTTTCTTCTTAAGAGAGAAAACACAATAAATGTACCTTTGATCATTCAAACTTGAGAAAGAAAACACAATGAAAAATACATATAAACTCTTCCAAACATAAGGATGAAAACTCAAT
Organism: Dendrobium chrysotoxum; assembly: GCA_019925795.1. Taxonomy (NCBI): domain Eukaryota; kingdom Viridiplantae; phylum Streptophyta; class Magnoliopsida; order Asparagales; family Orchidaceae; genus Dendrobium; species Dendrobium chrysotoxum. The sequence goes on from CM034297.1 coordinate 11,596,676, forward strand.
CAAATTTCACTGTGCTATTTCAAACATTAAGGAAGAAAATTCACATAAATTCTTTCAATGTTAATGAAAGAAACTCAATGAAAATACATTTACATAAACTTTCCTCTTCTCTTTTGGCCTAATGGAAGAGATGGACAACAACTCCTCCTGCTCTTATTATGCCTGAAATCCTTGGGGGGGGGGGGGGGGGGGGGGGGCGCTTTTTTTTCCATAGTGGAAGGGAGAGTTGGCCAAAATCTTCAAGGGAGGAAGAGCTGGCCGAAATCTTCAATGGAGGAAGAGCTGGCCGAAATCTTCAAGGGAGACAAATCAACATAATCGAAAAGAGTTCATACTTGATTTGTTTTTTAGATTTCAATGTGTTTAGATTTTAGATTTGTAAATTTTATTTTGATTTGATTTTTTTAAAAAATTTTGAGTGATTTATTTTTAGTTTTATGATGATGATTGTTCTAACAAATAGTGACTAAAATAATTAACAAAACTAGCAATGCAAAATGTATGAAAGAGTTCCATGAATGGTGGAATTGAATGTGATTTGATAAGAGTCAAGTCTTCTTTCTAGTCCAAGAGAAGGAATGGTGTGGATTCAAGCCTATCTCAACAAATTAGAGGGCATCTTTTATGAAAGGGAAATCTATTGGAAGATTTCCACCTAGGATTAGAAGGTTTGGGATTTAAATTTACATAGGATGGTGCCTAAAATAATTTTTCCAACACTAGTGGGTTCAGTTTAAATAAATGAAGTTTAGGTATGGGAACTCACACTAATCCTTAGAGGAGTAAGATTTTAATTTGAATGGGAGATCTATCCTGAATGAGAGAAATTTAAATAGACTGAAGAAATATCCATCCTTTAGCTAATCATATCAAAGCAACAAAGGAGGATAACTCAATACTCACCTGACCAAATAAAAATAATAATCTAGAAAAGGAAAATCTAATTTCTGCTTGACCATATTAAAATAATAAGATAAAAGATAAAAGGAATCTTTTATTTTCCCAACTCTATCAAAATAGCATAAGAGGAAGATTTAGTGAATTCAACATTCATCTGACCATATCGAAATAATTAAAGTGGAAGATAACTCAATACTCAGATGACTATATCAAAATAATGAGCAAGGGGAGGAAAATCTAATGTTTACTTGATCTTATCATAATAGTAAGATAAAAGATAAAAAGGAATCAACTAAAGAGGAAGATTTAAATACTCAATTGACCATATTAAAAAAGTGAAAAGGAAGATTGTAAAAGGTCTAATATCTATCTGACTGAATCTGAATAGCAATATACAATGATTCAGGGATCCAACATTGGCTTGACTAAATTGAAATATCAAAGAAGAAAGATTTTCATTCTCACATGACCAACTCAAAATAGTAACTAGGAAGATTTTAAAAGGTTTAATGTCTATCTGAACATATCGAAACAGCAAGATACAACAATTCAGATATCTATCATTCTCTTGACCAAATTAAAACAATGAATAAGGAAGTTTGAGATACTCACTTGACCATATCAAAATAGTGAGTAAGATTTACTCCTGAATGGGAGAGCGGCTCCCGAACAAGCAGATTTAAGGAATTAAATTGAGAAAGAACTCTCAAATGAACAAATTTAGATGGAGGCTCAAATTAGAGGTGACTACCAAAAGAGTATATTTAGATCTTGAAGGAAAGGATGTCTATCCCTAAAGGAAAATATTTAGATTTAAATCAAAGCGTAGGAGCATATAGGTTACCATGTGAATAGGCTTACACCTAATGGCTATTTTTGGGTAGTTAGATTAGAATGATACTTGGAATCATATCCCCAATGAACTAGAATTCAAAAGGAAAAGTGTAGTGAGAGGAAATTACATCATTAAGAACAAAATTTAATCAAATTTTGGAGTCCAAAAACTTTTATGTATGAATTTTCAAATGAACAAGGAGAATATTTAAGCATACTCAATGCACCAAGAGATGTCAAATACTCACCAATGGATTGAGATTAGTCTTTTTTTTAAGAGAGTGGAAATTTTGTTAGATTTATTGAAAAATTTTCCTCTTAATCATCTAGACCTTGTCAAAATTACAAAAGGAAAATAGATTCAAAAGTTTAAAGAGAACCAGGTTGGCTTCATCTAAACATAAAAAGGTTAGGGATTTAGATTTTGTTAACCTAGATCAAGCACCCTAAAAGCTAAACTAGGAATCTCTCCCTTATATATATATATCAAAATCAAATTCAAGAAATGTTTAAATAGATAAAGAAATTTATTCTTTTCAATTTTATTATATGGCATGCATTTTTATGTCAGTTAGAACATTGATGCATGATGATGACTAGAATCATAATTTTCAAAGACAAGTATCAAAATACCATAGGACATTTAGGTTTTTTGTGATTTAAAGATTTAAAAGGAAAGTACACCACTTACATATTTCCTCCTTTTTTGGGCACATTTTTTGCATCCTTATTAATTTTGGCGCATATAATGCATTTTTCATTTTTGGTAAATTTTGTATATCTTTTTCGTTTTGGTGCACTTTGTACATCTTTTATTTTTGGCACATTTTAAACTTTTTCTTTTAATTTTTGTAAGAGGCTTCATTTCTAAAACCTTTATAATAAGATATTCTCAGTAGTAAGATCAGCTTGCATACATAAAGAGAAAAACTCAATCTCTTGTATAAGAAGAAAATTCTACAAAATAAACTCAATCCTATGATATGATTCAATAGCTTGTTTAAGAGAATTTTGATATAGATTCATAAGCACGTGAGAGATGCCTTTGAAATATAAAATTGCAGGAAAATGAAGAAGATTTTCACTTCTAAGTCCAATTTTAGTTTGATATTAATTTTAATTCAAAAAAGAGATCACCCCACAAAATTGGTGGGAGGGAGAGAATATATTCTTTTGATTAGCATTGATTCTAATGGATTTTCTTCTTTAAGTGTTTGGAGGATAAAACCATAACTTACTTTATATTTTAAATAAAATAGAGGTAATTTTTTTTAAGAAAAACAAACCAACTACTCTCTATTGACCTCATTTTCTATATAAGGTTGACTAAGAAAAATTCAAATCCAAAAACAAAGCCAAATCCAAAATTTGAAACCAAAAATTAAAGCCAAAATCCCTTGTCTCATAACCTATTTTACCTGGTTTTTGAATTAACTCAAAACTAAACCAAATCACCTTGGAATCATGATTTTTTAATTAAATATTTATTAGACATGTCCCTATGTTCAGCCATCTAAATTTGAGAACAATCTAAGCTCTATATCCCCAGTAACTGAATTAAATTCAAAAGATTATAAAACCTTTAAATATTTATTGCCCATTGTACTGGACTATGAACATTGTGGAATTTGACCTTGGGAACCTCCCTAAAAACCTTTGAACATGTTCATGATTATTGTTATAATATGTTAAATCTATACTAAACTTTTGGCCGACCTTGGTTAACCATGGTTAACCATTGACCCACGTAACTCCAAAACCCTTAAGAAAAATCAAACCTTCTCATAAACCTCATAATGGATCATTCAAACCAACCTTTGGGAACTCATCTAATGCATCCCAAAAATCATTTGGGATATGTTAAAACTACACCCAAGTCTTGGTCAAGATTGGTTGATGAAGTAAACCATGGTTGACCAAAATGACCCTTAAGCACTTAAACATGCATTTCATGTAAAGAGACCTCACCATTGCATGGGACCACCTTCATTAGGTCTAAATTATCATTTTGAATTTGTTTGACTCAAACCCAATCCATGGTAAAACCTAGTTGACAAAGTCAACCATGGTTGACCAAACCAATCCTACAATCAACCTAACAAAAATCCAATACTCTAACCATTCCAAGCCAAATCAAGCTCCCAAAATTATTTCATTGCATGCTCTAAACATGTCCAACACCTTCATGAGTCAAACCCCCATTGATTTGACTTGGTTAACTCACCAAACATAGTAAAACTCAAGCATACACTCACTTATTTACTCAAACACCCAAATCCTTTGCTTTAAACCTCTTAAAGTTCATCCCAATAGAAAACAAAACTCCCCCAACTACCATCCTAGTTAGCTTTGACTGGTTAACTGGTCAAACAAACAAAGTAACCTCCAAAATGGGTCAAAATGGTCAATTCACCCTACACACTCCATTTCCCTGCATGGAAGCCGACTTAGCTTATTTAAAATCACTCCAAAATATTTCTAAATGGCTCCTAAACCTTGCCCAAGCCATGGCTTAGCCAAAAATTGAAAGATGTAGTCCCCTCTCCACAAAAAGACTAACCCAATTCATTATTAAGAATGCAGCCTTTACCTCTGGCTTCTAAGCACCTAGAAAAGGTGGTAATCATCTAAGGGAGAGCTCTCATCAATCCCCCCCATCTAAATAAGACCTAGGTTTCAAAGTGGGCAAAAGGCATGAAATTGATTATTCAAAGCAAAATCATTCTCTAAGCCTGCTCTAGCCCATGTTTTTCCTTCCTCTACATTTTTAGAGATCCCTTTATACTCTCCAAGCCTTTCCCCAGCTTCCTATAGCACCCAAGCCTCTTATTTGAGAGGGGAGAGAGAGAGAGAGAGAGAGAGAGAGAGAGAGAGAGAGAAAAGGAGAAAAAGGATAATCTAAAGTTATCTTTTGATCAAGTCCAAACCTGCTCTTAGAGTCTTCTATAAAGTTGAAGAGGATTTCTTTAGGAGCAAAATAAGCAAAAGGTTGAAGAAATCCATCCATAGGTTAGTGATAAAGCTTAGTTTGAAGATTAATCTTCATGTTGCATTTTGTATCAAATCTCAAAGCATGTAGCCTTCGAACTCCATAAATTGAAATATTCTGGTATCTAGAACCAGTGCTTCAACTTTTATCAAATTTGGATGGTTAGATTGAAAGTTATAAGCATTTAAATTCTTAGTTCATTATGAACTAGGATTTCTGGCATGATTTGGACCGTTAGATTATACATGTATCACAATCAGGAGACATAAATCATTTCAAATGAAACCACGTATTTAGTAGGTTTTGAATGTGCACCTCGAGGTTCAAGGATCAGGCGATGTTGCTACATCATAGCCATCCATCACCCATCCATATGATAGCCAATCCTTGTTGCTAACATGGTTAAGTGACCCATGGATTACACAATGCTTCCCCTATATGATGAATGTTGTTGTCGCCACATTCCAATGATTAGCTAGCATTTAAAATAATTAAAATGAATTTAAAATTCATTTTTAATGCCTAAAACTTCAGAAATACATTGAAAATCCAAATCTCTACCAAATTGAGTGATCTTGGGCTCATTGGAAAGGTCATGAGGCATAATATTTTCTAAAATTAATTTCAATAAGTTTAGATAATTGAATTTTTAAAAAATTACACTAGTTTGAAATCCAATTTAATTTCTCAAGATCCAATGGTCCAATTGAACTCAATTTTTAGATGTTGATTTTTGAGCACTTTATACACCTCCTATAATTTTTCTAAGTCATAGTATGCTCTGGATTACTATGAAATGAATTTTCAAGGTGAGGATCCATTTTGGACCCATAACTTTCCAAATTTGTAATCCTCCAAATTGGTAGAAATTTTTTTGTCATTTTTTGTGGTGTGTTTGTACATATATAAGGGTTAGCTAGACCAAATTTCAAGCCCATTTGATTACTAGTGACACCTAAGAAAAATAATTAAGAATTATATCTAGTAAATTTAGAAAAAACCTAAAAAATTCTGCACATATCCAATAGGGGTGAAACTCAAAACTAATAAATTTAGTGACATTATAAACCCTAGAATTCAATTTCACTTTGATTTGACATCATTTAACCCTAAAACTAAGTAAAACTAAAATTTTCCCTTATATTGGGGATGAAAATTCAGTAAATCATGAATAATTCAAATTAAATCATAAAAATACAAACTAAGATTCAAAATGCTCATAATTAAATACCTTATCACCAACATTCAGAATTGATTATAATTTAATAATAAGGAAAAATCACTAATTAATTAAAATAAATAATAAAAAATAATAATAATACTATATAAATTTTAAACTCTTGAAATGATCCCATAAGTCTTTCTAGACATTTGGAAATGATTTCAAATTGTTTGGAGTAAGTTTTGTACAAAATAAGAAAATCTCTCTAATTAAGCAATTAAATAATTCAATTATTACACAAACATAAAAAATTCTTAACTAATCACAAAAAAATCCAAATTGGGTAAAATCAAAGGCATTGTTCTCATGCATATGTCTAATATTTATTTAAGATAATAAATCTCCATAATACATTAAAAGTCAGAAAAGTCAACTTTTGGTAAAACCTAGTTCAATAATGCTCCTAATCTTCTAAAATTCATAACTAATTATGAAAAAAATTAAAATATAGAAAACTCAGGGGAATTTTACTCATTAATGGTCTTATATTTATGAGAAAAATATAAAACACCATAAAGTAATGTAAATTAATAAGTCAAGAAATGGACCCATCATTAAATGAATTAAAATATTGAATAAAATATGAAAATCCAATAAATGAACAAATTTTTAATAAATCATTAATGCAATGAACTAAATCATAAAAAATAGTACTATGAACAACCAACATTTCATCGGTGAAGTTTTTGAAGAAATGAATATAAAGAAAATATCCCACTTTAAAACTTATGTTATTCTATAGGATTAGAATCCAGGATGATTTAGTTGAGCCAGGCCACTTTTAATTTTTGTAGACTCTGGTTATAATAAAGTGGATTTTGCCACATAGCTTTCCAAATTGATTTGATATGTTGAATTTTGATGTTTTTATTTAAATTTTATACTGTAGAATTGCATATTTTTTAGGTTAATATTATTTAGCACCCAACTTATATGTAGGTTCCAGGGCATACCCAAAATCTTAATTCCCCATCATCAGGAATTTATCCTAAATTTCTAATAAAATGTCAACTCAAATTAAATTTTCTCTCATCCAAAATTTAAAGCCCAATATAGAATAGGCCGAGGTACTTCTGAATAATTTTAAAAATCCTCATGTTCTCCATACCTTTCATCCTTTGGCCTTCAAAATAAGTGATTAAATTGACCAAATCCCTATTAAAATTCTAATATCCTTCCTTTTATATCACTCTTCAAAAAAATTTAAAATAAAATTTCTACCATTATTTTAATTGAGAGTATCCGTAGGAAGCCTAATATTTCTACAATGTAATTAACTATGAAGGCTTTCCATTGTAATACATTTAAGACCCAAGATAAATTAAACACCACCCCATCTATGTCCTAAATAGGATTGGGGGAAATTATTCTTTTTTGAGAAAATTAAAATCAAAGACGATCATTATCATAATAATTAAAATATTTAATAATAAATGATATTTCTATCCTTAGGAGATATATATCATTTCTTATTGAGATATTCAAATATAAAATTAATGATAAACATGCTAAGTAATTATAGTTAGATATATAATTGAACATCATTTTGATCTCTTGGGATTACATGTGGTTCATTATGACAATATGTCTATAATAATTAATGATAAAACATCTCAAATATCATTGTCAACCCTATGATTGAATATCATTTTGACTCTTCGGAGACATATGTAATTCTCTCTTGAGTATGACTATGATAGTTAGAATAAAGTTTTTATTTTGTGATATGAACCCAATAGAAAAAAATATTTTCACCTTATGAGGTTATATGTCATTTATGATGATGTGTTTGACTACATAACTAAAAATCCAAGATTTTATATTCAAGTTTTTCCTAAAAAAACATTCTAATTGATTTTCTCATTCCCACAAAAAAGCAAACAAAGAATCTCTTATATATATATTCCTCAAAAGTTTGCCTTGTATTTTAACTTTCACACTTTTCTCAAATTAACTTTACTTTAATTTTGAAAATTTTGCATATATTAAATATATGCACCCTATCATTAAGATTGGAATTTATATATTTTTTTTGTGTGAAATGATTTGAATCATGACCCAATCTAAAAGAGTTCATACTAGGGTGATGCTAAAAACAAGAGTTTAGATTTTATTTGAATGGATCTAAATTTGGATTAAAGTTTAAAGATTTTATTTTGGATCGAATATGAAAGACTTCAAACTAGTAAAATTATTAAAATTAAAATTTAGATTTAGATCTAAATAATTAATGTAGTTTTTTTTTTTGGATTTGAGATTTACAACAAAATTTTAAGAAAATATTTATTTGGAAATTTAAATTGATAAATATGGCCTGCTGAGCTATGTTAGCTCATGAATATTCTGCCTTTTTTTTCTAGGTATGGGAAAGAAAAAGAGCTAGTTAAGTAGTCATTCTAAAATCTAATCTGAGTCATATAAGTATTTCCACTTTGAATTTTTGCATAGTCATGCCTGGTCATTTTTATGCTCTACTCTTTACTCTAATTTATAGCTATGTGCTATATCATAATCTTGTTAATAATGTTTTGATGATGAGATGGAAAGATGAATTATTGATGAGAGATGTTATTAGTAACTCTGTTTTTTTTATTTATTTTAAAGTTTATAATTAGAAGAAAATTTTAAAAAATTTCCTAAACATAGATATAGGATTTGCATGTTGCATGCCAAATGATAAGTCGTATTTAGTCAAGGGGTTTTATTAGGTTGGGTTTTGATAAGCCTTTTTGTTATCAAAGTAGTAGTTTTAAAAATTTGATCGTAAGAGAAGGCTATAAGAAATTGATCTGTCAGTCGAGTGAGGTGGTTTTAGGTTTGTCTGGGTATTTATTTCTACTTATTTTCATGTACATGTGTGTTCAATTGATTGTTTTATGTGATTATGGAATTTGTAGACCCATATATTATAGACAAATAGAGTGCTAGTTAGGTAGTAGTTGTATATAGTACTTCTCCTATACTTAGTTCATATATCATTTCATAGTTTGCTAGTTGACTATTTTTATGGGCAAGACATAGAGTAGAGTATTTACTATTCAATCTAATGAGGTAGATCGATATCTTTAGCTATTTTTGAGATTGAAAGCTCTAAGACTTAGTGGTGTTGTTGAGCCTAAGGCAGTCGAGGACTGGTTAAGAAAATTAGAGAAGACATTTAACACAATGTAGTGTCCTTATGAGAAGAAGGAACCATTAGCAATTTTTTTATTAGATGGAGAGGCAGAGTATTCGTGGATGGGCAAATAGTTGAAAATTTTAAAGGAAGATTGAACTCCATGATCACATAGGAGGAATTTTTTAATGTATTTTGAGTATGCTTTTTACCATTTATGCACATTCGTAGATGCATGAGACTTTTTTGAGGTTCATTTTAGGGAGAAGAATATTTATGCAGAATGAAATAGAGTTCATTATCTTAACCATGTATAATCCACAATTGATTAGAACTCTAGAGGATTAGTGCTATAGGTTTCTGAGAGGACTGTGAGACAATTTGAGGCAGTCACTAATAATATTTCATTTCTCTAATTTTTTTAGGCTAGTAGAGTGAGCAAGTTTGATTGAGAATAATTTAATAGCTAATCTTTAGTTGTGGGCTGTTAATTGGAAGATATTTTAGGAAGTAGTTTAGGTTTGGAATAGTAGAGTCAAATAAAGGGGGATAGTCTGTGGTAGTTTCTAGTTAAGGCAATGTGGCTAGTTCTGATTCTATCAGTGGATCACATATATGCCTTAGTTTTGGTACACAATATTTTGCTCAGAGCTATAAGATGATATGGTAATTTTCTAGTGCTGGCAGGTTGGACATAAGGTAGTAAGATTTCCACAAGCAAGACCAAACTAATATTTTGAGCCAATGTTTAAGAGTTTTATCAGGCCAATAGAGAGATCATGTATAGTTCCCTTTTGCATTTTTCATAAGGAATACTATGGTAGAGGCCGCGGTTTAAGGTCTATGGAAGGGAGGCCATCTAGTAGTGGTCAGAGAGATTTTAGTGGTTATATTATGTTAGCTTTGATTCTGGCATGTGCACACAATCTAACTCAGTATGAGGCAAAATAATCCCCTGATGTTCTTTTAGGTACGACATATATTTTTTTTAGCAATCTTATCATATTTTATTTTATTTTTGAGCTAGTCAGTCATTTAATTTCAAGAGTTACTTTGATTTATTGCACTTGCCTTCAACTTTATTTCCTTTTAATTTATCTATTTCTTTATTAATTATATATAGTATAATAGCCAATAGGGGTTCCTTATGTGATATTAAGTTATCTAATAGGAAGTGGAGGTTACATATTATTTTTTTATCTATTTTTGAGTTTGATATCATCCATAGCATGGTCTAGTTGAGTTGTTTTGAAGCTTAAATTGATTATTTAAAGAAAATTCACATTATTTCTTGGTAGCGAGAGTTTCTTGTTTCAAGGATTTAGAGGAGTTTAGTCTGCTTGATTTCTACTATGCAAATAAATAAGCTAAAGAGGAATTATTGTATGGCTTTTTTATTGATTCAAGATAATAGGGTGGATTCTTTTTCACTTTAATTTTTTTAAAAATTATAGAAGTTTCCAAATGTATTTTCCAAATAGTTAGTGAGTTTTCCTCTTGATCAGGATATAGAGTTGTGTATTAATATATTTTTGGGTATAACTATATTACGTAAGGCTTTGTATAGAATGACACCTAAAGAACTTCAAGAGTTAGTTTATAGGGGATTTATCCATCCTTGTGTATCTTCATTGAGAGCACCTATTTTATTTGTGAAGAAAAAGGATAGTACAATGCATATATGCATAAATTATAAAGAACTAAATTAGGTGACTATCAAGAACAACTATCCTCTACTGAGGATTGATAATTTATTCAATCAGCTTTTTGGATCCTCCTTATTTTAAGGTTTATATATAATTTGGATATTACTAGGTGAAGATAAGAGAGTCTGATATGAAGATGATTGCTTTTAATAATCAGTTTAGACACTATGAGTTCTTAGTCATGCCTTTTGGGATAAATAATACACTTACTATTTTTTGTGGATTTGATAAATATGATATTTAGGGATTATCTCGATTAGTTTGTGATTACTTTTATAAATAATATTTAGTTAATTTTTCTTCTGAGGAAGAGCAAGTCACACATCTGAGGATCATGTTAGAGACTACGAGGTTGCATCATCTATATGCAAAATTCTCTAAGTGTGCCTTTTGGTTAAAGTGTATTTCTTTTTTAGGACATGTGACTAGTAATGAAAGTATTTTTATAAATTTCCAAAATGTTGATTGGTCAAGGCCTCTTATTGTATCTGAGGTAGGTAGATTTTTAGGCTTGGCCAAATTTTACAAGAAATTTGTGGATGAATTTTCTCAAATTTCCACACCTCTGACTAGACTAACTAAAATTTAGTAGCTTTTGTCAGTATATTTGAGTGTGAGGCTAACTTTTTGAAGATGAAGTATTATCTGACATCTGCTCCAATTTTGTCAATTTCATCTGGAATACAAGGGTTTCAGGTATTCTATGATGCTTCTCTAAAACTACCAGGATGTGTATTAATTCCTGGGAAGGTTATAACTTATGCTTCCATGTTTTTGAAGCCAAATGAGAGGAATTATCTAACATATAACCAGGAGCTTAATATTGTTATATTTTCTTTGAAGGTTTGAAGACACTATTTATATGGAGTAAGGTGTGAGATCATTATCGATAATTAGAGTGTGAAGTATATATTTACTTAGAATGATTTGAATCTGAGGCAAAAGTGATGGTTAGAGCTTATTAAAAATTATGATTTGACTATTCAGTATCAGCCTAATAAGGCTAATGTTGTGACAAATGCCTTGAGCAAAATTTCTTCTGATTATCATGTATTCAACTTATTTTAAATAATTTTCTGATTTGGGATATAGAGAGGCTTTAGTTGGAGGTGATTTCTCCTGTTGACCATTTTTTGGTATTATTGCTCAAATGATTTTTCAACCTTCTCTACGAGAATTGATTGATGAAGCCCTAAAATGAGATATAAAATATATGAAGCTGAATGATCCAATTAAGTCTGGTAAAAAATCTAAACTAAGAGTTTCTAATTCTGGTACTATTTTCTATAAGAACATATTATTGGTATTGAGTTTTGGATATTTGAGATTAGTTAATTTGCAATATAAACATTATTCTACTTATACTATTCACCCAGGAAAGTGTAAAATGTATAGTGACTTGAAAAGTATATTTTATCATCCTACATTAAAGAAAGATGTCATAGATTTTATTTCAAAATGTAAAGCCTTATAGTAAATAAAGTAGATCATCAGCGATCGTGAGGTTTTTGCAAACTATTTTCTATTCTTGAGCGGAAATGGGAAGAGGTGAATATAGATTTCACTATGGGATTTCCTAGGTTAAGGAAGGGACATGATGCCATATGGTCTAGACCATCTAACAAAGTATGCTCATTTCATTCTAACTTGATTGTCTGATTCAGTAGACATATTAACACAACTATGTATGCATGGGATTATTTGATTACATAGGATACTAAAGGTTATAGTTTCTAATAGAGATGGCAGGTTTACTTCTAGATTATTAAAGGGTATTCAGCAATCTTTGGGCATGAAATTACATTTCAATATAGCTTAAAATGTCAAGGATGATAATTTTCTGAGGAGGGGAGAGTTCTAACACATCCATATTCATAATTTAGTTTAACCCATTATGTCCTGACTAGATTCAAGAAAATTTGTTAACTTTCTACATTTGAACCCTAATGTATGTGTTTGTAAATAAATTGTATGTATATGAGAGTCTGCACTTATCCTGGAGAGGGTCATAGGGGTATATTTGCTTGTTTCAAAAATCTAAAGTTTTCCCCCTAGGGCACTATGAAATTGGGGTTAGAGGTGCCCTAGTGAAAGTGCACTCAAGTTTTTGGCAAATTAGTTATGTTCCCAAACATGCAGTGCATGTGGTGGTACTATAGGTTCATAGGAGAGTGTCATGGCGAGCACTGTGGGGCATTGCTCTGCCACAATAAATTTTAATGTTAAAAATATATGAATCAAACATTCAAAATAATTCATTTTTAGCAGTTGAGTAGTGAGAGAGAGAGGAGAATTTCTAGAGAGATAAAGTTCATTTCCGGCAACTTTGATCAATTTTCCACTAACGACCCAATTTTGAAAGTTGTCTGGATCAATATAAGTTACATTTTTCTTTTCTCAGTTTATAAAAATATGATAATTTAAGGAATTTTTTTACTTAATTTATATTTCCATAACTAAAAAGAGAATTACATCACACAATAAAACTTTCTTCGTATAACTTTTGGTATGTTATAAAACCGTTGATTCTTGACATATAGGTATTTTTCATCAATATAACTTTTCAATTATGTTTTTAATTTTATTAGAAAATAATTCTAACTCTAAAAAATAATGTTACGGTATAACTAAAGTGTTAAAATAATTTTTTACACAATTTCTAGTAATTTATTTATTTTTAATATAGTGAATTTACGCTCAGTTGTCTATTATGTTACCTACTATTTTTAGTATTTTGTGAAATTTTTAAATGTGCTTATTTATGCTTTATTTGCTGCAATATAATGAATTATGTGCTTAATTAATTGAAATGTATGATTTTGAGGAGATCTGGTGTGGTTGGAGGAAGTTATATTTTTGTGTAAAATATTCATTCTAGTGCAATGTGCACACTTTATTTAGAATTCTCCAAATTTTATCTTTGGGGACATAACAATCAAATTTCTTTGAATTTTATCTATCGGTATTAGGGTCAGAATTCTCAAAACTTTGTCTAAATGTGAAACATTTATTTATTTTCCTTGTAGTACTATTTATATTTTCATAATTAGAACTATTATGCTCAGTATAGTGATTTGATTACACTACTTTTAAACATTTAATTAAATTCTTATGGAAAGATTTGCTTGGAAATTTAGATTAGTAAACTTAGCTTATTGATTATGTTAGCTCATGAATATTCTGCCTTCTATTTTAAAAGTCTGGGAAAGAGAAAGAGCGAGTTGAGTAGTAATTTCTGTATTTGATCAGGGTCTATATAGGTGTTTCCTCCTTTGATTTTGTACAATTATGGCTAGTCATTTTTAAATTTCCCTTTCTATTTTGGTTCAAAGCCATGTGCTATAAAGTAATCATTATAAATTCATTTTGATGATAAGATTGAATGATAAATTATGGATGAGTTTGTTTTTAGTATATTAGAAGTTATTGGCAGCTCTGTGGTTTGGTGTTTATTTTAATATTTTTATTTGAAAGAGAATTCTAAAAATTTCCAAAACTGAGATCTTATGGTTCACCTGCTACAAACCAACATGATAGGACATGTCTAATTAGTGGGACTTATTGGTTTAGGTTATGGCAAGCCTTTTTAGTATCATAATAGAAGTTTTGGAAATTTGATCAAAAGATATAAATTGATCTATAAGATGAGTGAGCTAATTTTATCTATCTGGGAATTCATTTCTATTTATTTTCATATACATGTATGTTCAATTGAGTGTTTTATATGATTATGAAACTTCTAGACCCTCAAATGATAGATCATTAGAGTGCCAGTCAGGTAGCACTGATACATAGTATTTCTCTTGCAGTCAATTCTATTATTATTTTATAGTTTGCCAGTCTTATAGTCTAACTCATGGCCAAGTCATAGATTATAGTTCCTAGTATTCAATTTGATGATGTAAATGAACATCTACAAAAGTTTCTGAGGTTGAATCCTCTAAGATTTGAAGGCATGTTGAGCCCAAGGCAATAGAGGAGATTAGAGAAGACATTTGATGGTATGCAGTGAACTCTTGAGAGGAAGGTACCATTAGCTATTTTTCTTTTATAAGAAGAGGCAAAGAACTAGTGGATAGACTACTAGGAGATGACATTTTAGGAGAGACTAAACTCCCTAGTCAATTGGGAGGAATTTTTTGATCAATTTATAGCATGCTTTATACCACTGTCTACACGTCAGCAGATGTAAGAGACTCTTTTAAGGATAGATCAAGATAGAAAATAAATTTTATAACATGAGATTTAATTTATTGCCATAGAAATATATACTTTATAGTTGATTAACACTCGAGAGGAAAGGTGCTATAAGTTTTTTAGGCTACTATGAGATAGTTTGAGGTAGCCACTTGTTCCGTTTCATATCTCTAATTTTTTAAAGCTGGTAGAGTGAGCTCATCTAATTGTGTATGATCTTATAGTTACTCAACAACAGTAAGCTTCTATTCTAAGAGATTTAATGATGAGGCTTCTGATAATGTTTATTTTCAGAAGAGGAGCATTTTATATCTGAAGAGTCCAAGATATGTGGACAGTCTATGGTTGTTTTTGGAAGTGGCTAGATCTTATTCTATCAATAGATCACCTATATAATGTAGTTATGGAAGATAACATTCTTGTCGGTGCTATAAGATGTTAGGATAGTGTTTTTGATGCGAGCACATTGGACACAAGGTAATATAGCGTTCATAGGATGAACCTGACCAATGTTTTGAGCTTATGTTTAAGAATTATGACAGGCTAGCAGGGAGACTGAGGATAGTTCCCTTTTACATATTTCTTGAGGGATCTTATAGTAGAGGTAGTGATTAAGGTATTATGATAGGGAGGCTATCTGGTAGTGGTTAGGGAGAGTCTGGGGGTTCTATTAAACTAACTATATGTACAACTTATATTTATTTATAGTCTTATCATATTTCATTTTTTAGTAGTAGTTAGATTTACTACACTTGCCTTCAATTTATTACCTTTTACCTTGTATTTTATTTTACCAGCTAGATATGGTATGATAGCCAGTAGGGTTTGCTTCTTTGATATTAAGCTATCTGATAAGATGTGGAGGTTTTGCTTGATTCTATTACTTTTTTATTTTTTTACGTTCTTTATTTTTTTTTAAATTTCATTTTGTTGCTTATTTTTTATGTTGATCTCATTTAGGGTATGGACTAGCTGAGTCGGTATGAATCTTGGATTAATTATTTTAAAAAAATCACATTATTTTTGGATAATGAGTGTTTCTTATTTCAAGGAGTTAGAGGAATTCTACCTTACTTGATTTCTACTGTGCAAATAGAAATTTATTGCTTCAGAATATAACAAAATTACTAAAGATTTTTCAAAGCTATATTTTAAAGCTTTAATTGTGCCGCATTATGTTAATCTAAGGAGTTCTAGTGTTTGTGAAAGAAGATATGTTTTGGTGCTAAAGGCACATTCTGATGCCAATGGTATATTTTGGTATTATATGCACACTCTGCTCTATGGCCATTCACACATTCTACTTTTGTGATGGGCATTGGGAGTCATAGGGGCCTATTTTTTGATATGCCAGCATGAGAGTTATGATGGGCAAAATTCTCTGAATTATGTGCTGATGGGAGTTATAGGGGTTGAGGGAAATCTGTGATTTATGCTTTGATATATTAAGTACTTATTTATTCACTTTTTTTGAAATGTTATTTAAGTTCTCTAAAAACTTCAAATATAATTATGTTCAATGCAATGATTATTATTAACTTCTTTTAAAACTCATTTAAATGTTTAATAAATAATTATTTGGAATTTAAGATTGGTAAATGTGACCTCTTGAGCTTTATTGGCTCATAGTTTATGTGCTTTTTTGTTTTAGGGTCTACGAAAGATAAAGATCCAATTGAGTAGCTGAATATTTAATAATTTGTTACATTGAGTCTATTTATGTAGTTCTTTTTTTATTTTGTGCAGTATGGCTATTTTTGCAAGTTTGCTCTAATTTTTATTGAAGTAAGTAGCCATGTTTTATGGTGTAAATATTATACATATAGTTTGATGATGAATGAAAACAGATTTTAGTGGACGAGTTTATATTCAGTATACTGGATATTATTAGTATCTCTATAGTATGTTGTTAGATTTTCATTTGATATTGTGGAAGAAATTTTGGAAGTTTCCCAAAATTGAGATCTTGGGTTTGGTTTGTTACAAGCCAACACAGTAGAACCTATTCCATCTATGGATTTTATCAAGTTGGGTTGTAACACCTTCACTTCAAGCCAATTAATCCATGACACTGTTGCCCCTCCAAACTCACTTCCATTTTATATCTCCGTGGTGTATGCATCCAACACACATGAGGATAGGATTCTCTTCTTAGAACAAATCAAAGTTCTTACTAAGGGCATCTCTGACCCTTGGGTCATTTTAGGGTACTTTAGTTGTTTCAGGATCTCTCACAAAAAACTTCGTGGTAATACCATTTAAAACTACAAGCATTGGCATTTCATCAACATGATTTTTGAAAATGGTACTCAGGATTTGGCTTTTATTGCCAGCCCTTTCACCTGGTATAATCAAAGGACTGATTGCCTTACTCATATCAAGTTGGGTATGATTCTTTTCAAAAATAGATGGCTTGAACTTTTTCCCACAACTTTTTTATCAAATTGAGAAGCCTAGAATCTCAAATCATACTCCTCTTATATACTTCTCCACCACACCCATTCCTAAAAATTGTAGATTCATTTTCAAGAATTATTAGGCCAATTTTATTAAAATGCACTTGTGATTGCCTTTTCCTAAAATCATGTTGCTAACCCCATTTATGCCTTATATTTAAAGTCCAATCCCATAAAAATCTTATTAAAATCAAGCCCTAAGCTTCCTCTACATCCTTGGAAACCACATTGGCAGCTCTTCATTAGCAACAATCCCTTTACCGTCAACTCTTAGACGAGGGGTGACAATATTTGGCATGACCCGAAAACCCAACACGAAAATTTTGGGCTCGGGTCAACCCAAACCCCAAACGGGGCAAGTTCGGGTCCTGATTTTCAATCCATTTTGAATTTTGGGTGTGGTTCGGGTTGACCCAGAAACCCAAAATTGACCCAATTTTGACCATGAATCTTTCACAGCGAGCAAACTCTCGTCTTTGCTTTCGATGAAAATGTTGTAACTTTTGATCCGACTGGAAGGGAATATCATCCAAGGAGCAAAGTCAAATAAAAATGAAGGAGCCGACGTATTGAATAATAGCGAGCAAACTCCCATCATTACTTCTGATCAAAATGTTGCAACTTTCGATCCAATCAGAAAGGAACACCATCCAAGGGGCAAAGTTGAACAACAACACAGGAGCCAAGGTAGTGACTCATAGCTAGTGAACTCCCTTCATTTCTTCCGATCAAAATGTTGCAACTTCTAATCTGACCAAAAGGGAACATCATCCAAGCAGAGAAGTCGAACAACAATGAAGGAGTCAAGGTAGTGACTCATAGAGAGTGAACTCCTGTTGTTGCTTCTGATCAAAATGTTGTAACTTCTAATCCGACTGGAAGGGAACTTCATCCAAGGAGCGAAGTCGAATAGCAATGAAGGAGCTGAGGTAGCGAGGTACCTTCATAGTGAGAGAACTCCCCTGGTTTCTTCCGATCAAAATGTTGTAACTTCTGATTTGAGGCACCTCCTTCGACGACAAACTCACGTATTGGCACTATGCAGGTCAGGTTCGAGTTGACCCAAACTCGAAGCGGGTTGGGTTGGGGTATGAAAAATTGACCCGTTTGTAAAAATTGGTAGGGTTTGGGACAGATCGAACAGTGTCGAGTCAATTTCAGGGACCCGAACCCGACCCGTGACTCGATTTTGATAGCCCTATCTTAGACTAAGGCCCTTAAATTCAACATTAAACTCTAAATTAAAAGTTATCAATTATCAAACTACTGATATCTCTTTCTCCTAGGTCTCCAAGATTTCCCAAAGAGCTAAAGCCGGTTGGCTCTCTCAGGGTGAAAATGACCTATAGTTTCTAGAATCGAGATTAGATAAAATCATAATAGAGTTAAACTTGACCAAACCTTTGATATTAATCCTAAAGCTTTGAGGGGGCACCCAAATAATTTTGTTTAACACTTTCAAAACCTTTTTAACACTCCTTACCACTCACATTCTAGCATTCAGTCTATTTCTTCTAATAGATTGATTCCTTCTAACCTAGATGCCCACTTGACTGCTCCTATTGTTGAAGATGAAATTATGGAAACTTTTTTTTTAGCCCCAATTCTTTTACCCCTAGCTCAGATGGTTTCGCCTTTGGATTTTATAAAAGTTCATGGCATATCACTGGTCACCAAGTTTGCTTAGTTGTTAAGCATTTTTCACATAGTTGTCAAATGCCAAAGAAAGCAAAAGCTACTACTAGTTCCTTGATTTCTAAATCTAGTAATGAAAATACTATATTTAATTTTAGACCCATCTTTTTGAAAGTTCACAATTAGCTTTGAATCTAATTGAAAGTGCCATAAGGCGCACCAAGAGGGGATGAATTAGTGTTGTAGAAACCTTTCTAAATCTTTTTTAATCTTTTGCTTAAAAATAAAACTTGAAATAATGCTTATATATATATATATACATACTGGTTTTATAAACCAAAGAGCAATCAAAACAAATCACAAAAATTCTCTTGCAAACATATATTCATAGTTTAATCTAAGTGCAGTAAAACTAAATTGCAAGTAAAATTAAGGCAGAGAAATTAAGAAAAATGCAATCTAAGATTTTTAGTGGTTCAATCAACTTAACTTACATACACTTTCCAATGGTCTTCCTCTTTAGGTATTGTACTAAGAAAATAACTCTCCTTCAACCAATTGCTAAGCATAGAAGCCCCCCTCCTTTGACTTGGGGGAGAAAGACCTTTATAGGCGTAGTAGACTGTCCCTCCTTTTATGTCTATGGCAAGGCAGAGATGTCATCCCTCCTTTCACCTCCTTGACCCGATGGAGATGTCAGCCTTCCTTTCACCTCCTCAGCCAAATGGAGATACTAATCTCTTCTTTAGCACCATGCTATAATGGAGATGCCACTCCCTACTTTCACCTCCTAGTTCGTTGGAGTTGTTGATCGCCTTTGGGACTAAACACTCTCCTTCCCTAGAGCTCTTCCCCAAGAGCTCTGCATATAGAACTGGAGGACCCAAGGTGCAGGCCTGCTAGAACAACCATGTGAATCCCCTCACACATCCTTGACTCCCTCAAGGCTCTTCTCCCTCTCTCAATCTCACCTTCTCTCTCCCTTGTGAATTGGACTCTCCAAGCTCTCTCACAAAAAAGAAAATGTCCCTTGATTGTCCAATGACCCTTTTCTATGAACCAGAAAGAGTTTATAAAGAGGTCTCTCAAAAATCCAAAATTTTAATTTAGCCGACTCTGTTTGTAAAGTACATTAATCATATTGTACAGAATAATTAGTTAAGTTCAATCGAAGACCATATTGTATGATTATAAATCATCCAGTACAATTATTTTAGACTAAATAATAGATCCTACAGGATGAACAAAGGTTCTTCTAGTGAACTTTTGGGTAGTTTGTACAGTACGAAATATATAGTACGATTCCTACAGGATGAACAAAGGTTCTTCTAGTGAACTTTTGCTTAATTTAATATGATTTGATTCCTTAATTCATAGAATTAAATTAGAAAATTTAATTAAATATTTTACAATACAAACTACTTCATACAGTAAGATTAGGTCAAATTTCAAAATTTCCTAATTTAAGTAACCAGGTCTCGACGATGGGGTTTCTAAAAAAAGCTAATCATTTTGTATGATGTGTTCTTACAAAATGATTAGTTACTTTCTAGTTTTAATTATTCTCAGCTAATTAAATATTGTAAATAATTTTTGTTTGAGCTAATCATGCAGTAGGATCTCGATCATATAATAATATTAAAAAAAATAAAATAAAATATTTAATTTCACTCCCATTGTGTTTGTACATAATTGCTAAGCCAGCATACATCAAATACATAAATAAACTATATATATATTTGGAAATGAATTGACTTTTACATTCTAAGAGCACTATCTTGAGCCTTGATCATTTTCTACACAAGAAAAATACCCAATATATAATGCAGGAATAAGTAAATATACATCGAATAAAATTTGCAATCATTAAAACACAAGGTCAATGCTAAGATTTTGGCTAAGAGGCTTGGAACCCTCATGTCTCGCATCATTCATCATTGTTCTTTTAGTGAAATAATATGGTTTAAAACTCTTCACGATAAATTTGATTTCTAGCTATTCAAAATTATGATATTTTTGCCACTATACATATTGTTAACAAATGATTCTTCTACCAAATTATTAAACAAGTCGATGATAACTGGCACATCAACATACATGCAGTTTTGCCTAAGAAAATTATTTCTCGCTTCTATTGTCTGTGGTGAACAATTTCTTTACTCAAATGGTTGGAACTCATCGTTTTTCAAACCATTAATTGTAACAAGATGGATCTACATCTCACCACCTAACTACACTAATCGGGTAAAGCATACATTTACTCATTTCAAGCTAACCCCACATAATCGAGCAAAGCATACGTCCACAACGAATAAGAGGCAATAATATCCTCTCTCTCTAATAAGGCAACCAATATTATTTCAAGCTAATCTTGTCACATTCTTCGTTATGATGTTTGTCTTCTTCCCCTCATTATTTCACTTTAGGGTCTGCATGCCATAATTCTACTAAATGGATTCTTCTCTCCTTGGATACTCCCTCTATATAGTCTATTATTTGCAGCAATAGTTCATAAACCTTTTTTGGGACATTTAGATCCGTTAAAACAAATTGACACCACTCATCATATACGTAAGCTTCGAACCCAAAACCTCTTCATTGGTTCATAATAGCTGGATCCCTTAGAACTATTAGGAAAGACCTCTAATTTCAGCTGGATCGATCAAAGACAGCTCTGTTGGACCGAAAGCTGCATTGTTAAATGTTTAGGAAGCATTCTCACATGCAGAAAAAGCCATTTTGTCCTTTCCCCTTTGTCTCTCTCTCTCTCTCTCTCTCTCTCTCTCTCTCACATATGAATTATTAACTGGTCAGTTATTCTTTATTGATGATTTTCATGTAGATTGCAACTGTTTACCAGTAGAGGTGTGTTCTAGGCGAGTGACAAATTTTATAAAAATATTAAAATAATTATTATAAGCTAATGATATAATTTACGTGAAGAGATGCAGATAATTTATTTACGTGAAGAGTATTACATAATAATAATAATGGTTAGCAACGGCATCTGGCATTATATATTACCTAATTCTACTAAAATAATAATACTAATTATTATTTTTATATAAAATGCTAAATCATAGGGCTCAATAAATTAATAAAGCACAATTGGAATGTGTCACTTAATAGGCTTGCTTAAGCTGGCTTGAATAACTCGGATTGATCTTATTATTCTTGATTGACATCACAAATGATTTAAATCAACTCTATGGCTAATAGCTCTAATTAATTATCTTAGAGAAAGCCAAATTAAATAAGATGAACTAATTATAATAATCTAATTTTGACATGAGGGAGTTCAAATTGAGTCTCTAAAAAACTAACCCTTATCCTAATTAGGGCAAACCTAAGTTGTCTCAAAATCCAATCAAATCCCTAGCTCTTTCCAAATGTGGTTACATACAATCCCAAACTAAGCTTATGGTTAAACTTGAATTCTTTGAAAGAAAGCTGAATCACGAAAATGGATCCAAGGAAGGGCTTAAAATCCATCACGATTGCTCTTGATTTTAAATTTGAAATTCTTAATGAGGTTTGATCATACAATGGCTTGCTATCCATGGAAGAATAGTAGATTTTAAGGCAATACCCTGGTGTAGTTATGATTATCCCTTTTTGTGGGGTGCTACCAATGGTTTTTCCCTTGATGGTTTGTTGTTGTGGTCTTGAGAGTGTTCTAAGATCTATTAATCTTGATGAGTAAGCCTTGGAACAGGATGAAATTTAGTAGTTTTCATGTTTCTTGTAATCAAAGGGTGAATTGATTGAATGTAAGAATTTAGGCCATACGTTTTTTTTTTTGGAAACCCACAGAGGGGCCTACGCGTTAATATAAAAAAAATAGTATAGGGTCCTTAAAGGGCCCTCAAGCTCACTAATGCTTGAACGAGCTACAAAAAGATAACAAAATAAACCTAAGAGCTCAAGGTCCCTACTAAAGAAAAGTACAAAAAACCCTAGGTACATTCTACGGTGCACAAGAACGAGCACCTAAAAAAGATAAGTGGACTAAAAAATAGCAACCTGTTCCAGCTTCCCTTCCAAAGTTAGATGACTACGAACACCTATATAAAAACAAATCTGCAAAATAGGATAATGCACAAAATAGACATAGCGAAAATAGAAGTAAATCCTGGCAGAAGGAAGAATGCAACAGTTATAAGACCAACAAGTTCTCCAAAATTCCTTCCAGATATTACTCAGCATCAAAATGATAACCAACCAGCAATAGATCTTCCTGACCAGCTAGCAATAGTAAGGATAGCACAAATAATCAGAGACCAAAACAAAATAGTCAATACAGATCCAGAAAAGCAGCTCCAACATAGGCACCACCCAGCACCAAGTCAACAAATGCCAGACCCAGCTCCAGCTGAGCCAAAACCAAAAACCCAAAAAAAAAAAAAAAAAAACAACCAAGTCGTCCCAGCGCCTAAGAACATGCCTGTAACAACACCACAGCACCAGGAGACCAACCATGGAAAACAACCAACTAAATCCACCCAAATACCACCACAACCAAACACGAAAAGGCACCAAAAACCAAACATCCTGGGAAGAAACAAACCAAACCAAAAGCAACTAGCCCACCATATCTAGAACCAAGCATCCAAAAAATTCAACCAGAGAGTCACAATGCTTAGGAACAGGACAAGAACAACACCACAGCACGATGAAACAAAAATAGGGGAGACAGGACCCCCTAAAGCCACCACAACTCCAAAAACCCGAAATTCTAGGATAAAATAACCCAGACCGAGAGACACAACAGCAACCACAGAGGGATAAAGAATCCAGAACCCACAAATCCACACTAATAACAACCAG
Source organism: Dendrobium chrysotoxum (assembly GCA_019925795.1). Lineage (NCBI taxonomy): Eukaryota > Viridiplantae > Streptophyta > Magnoliopsida > Asparagales > Orchidaceae > Dendrobium > Dendrobium chrysotoxum. Next base: position 11,620,557 of record CM034297.1, read on the forward strand.
CCAAAAAACAAAAAAATAACCTCCAAACCCCTGGAAAGCATAAACATCTGCTCCAGCCAAAGGAAACCCTTAAATAGTAACATAGGGCAAATTAATTGCATCTAATTTTAAGAGACCTTTCAAAGTAGCGGAAAGATTAATAGCAGACAAATCAGCAAAGCAGTCGAAACTACAACCCCAGTTGGCAAGCTAATTCGCACAAGCGTTCCCCTCCTTATAAACATAATGTAAGGAATAGTTCATAAAAATAAGAAGATTATTAATATCCCTCACCAGTAAATTAGCTCAGGAGTGCACACTGAATCAATGTCAAAATTTAAAAATTGAAAACTATAGTTGTTATTGACTTCAATACCAACATTAGTTATACCAAGAGAAATTGATAACCGAAGGCCATAAAGAATAGCTAAGATGATATCAATGCCCCGACATAGTTATGATTATCCCTTTGTGTGCGGTGCTACCAAGGGTTTTTTCGTTGATGGTTTATTGTTGTGGTCTTGAGAGTGTTCTAAGATCTTTTAATCTTGATGAGTAAGCCTTGGAAAAAGGATGAAATTTAGTAGTTTTCATGTTTCTTGTAATGGAAGGGTGAATTGATGGGATGTAAGAATTCAGGCCATACATTGATGAGTGGAGTTTTGGCTTTTAGGGCTTCAAATAGAGAGCATTTCAAGACTTACAAGTACCTAAAGTTGGAAAAGGAATGTTAGAAGAATAGTTTTGGAAAAGTTTAACAAATTTTGATGGGTTTTGGTTGTCAAGTAAAGGCCAAAATCCAATTAGGCCGTTAGATTTCACCTTGTTCTAATCGAGACTTTTAGAAGAGGTTTTGGATGGGTTTAATACTATTAGTGGAAAAGTGTATAGATATTTTTAAGTAAAAAAATATAAATTAAAGATAAAATAGGCTTGTTACTCACCAAAGTAACAAGATTGTTAAGCTCACCAATCCTCCTCTTCTTGAACGGAACTCTAATTTTTTATGGAAAAAATAGCACAATACTTTTAACCAAATTAAATTAAATAGAGGGAGGTGCTAAGACTAACCTACTTTAATAGGGGTAAAGGAGTAGTTTTAATTTTTTTGAAAAATATAACAACTTCCTTTATTGAGGTGGCTAGCCATTTCTACTTGAGAATTGGAACATCTTTTTTACTTTTAATTACCAATTAAATTTATGTTCAATCTAACATTCTCTCCTTGTAATCCCTACAAGATTTTAAAATCCAAAATTCAAAATTTAAAATTTTTAAAATTTTAAAATTCAAAATTTAAAATTTTTAAAATTTTAAAATTCAAAATTTAAACACTTAAATTTTACATTTGCATGTCATAATTAAAAAAGAAATGTTAAGTCACAAATAGATTATTTTACTAAAATTAACACAAACATAAAATTATAATGAAAATTAAGATACGAACATAGTAATAAAATTTATTTAGAGGTCCTATCATTAAATCAATCCATGAAAATTTATGACATTTTGGGTTTTTATTTATTTTTTATTATATTTTTTTATGTATTTTCATGCTTATGGTGATATCAAATATTGTGTGGGTTTTTCTTTGCTACTGCTTAATGTGTTAAGTCTAAGTCTTGGTTAACGAAGTAAGGGCATGCCATATTAGTGTGCATGTGTGCAATTGGGTGATTGTAGTTAGTTAAATGTGGACCAAGTCAAAGGGGCCCCTCCCTCCTTCCAATTCCCTTCTAGGTTTTGAATTTGAATGAAGTGACGTGTAAGTTCAAGTTGAGTTAATTGTATAAGAACTCATTTTGGCTAAAATGAAAAAGTTCTTTTTGTTGCATACATGTTTTAGAAACAAAAATCCAACAAGTTGGGTGGCTTGGTGGTCATCCAAGGTGGTTGGGTGACCTCTTGAACATCTACTTTAGTGTGCAGTGTTTTATCTTAAAAATTACTTTACTAGAATCTTCTACAATTGTTTTTTGATGTTCGTACAACATATCCAAATTCTTTTCCATCCCTCAACATCCAAGTCAAATCTCCATAGTGAGCATTGGCTAGATTTTCTAATTTTACTGACCCTAAACACCATAAAGTTCCAAAAAATCTCAAGGTCTTTAATATGTACCATAGAATATAATAAACCTAACCTTATTTTTTATTTTAAGCTTAATCTTTTTTTGTGTTGTTTGTTCGAGTTATATAACTAACTTTCAATCAATAAATAATGCACAAAACATATTACAACTTCACAAAAAAAACTCAGACAATCTATGTATCATCATGGAATAATCATTGACCTATTTCAATTAGAAACTCAGAATTCCCCTTGGCCTATAGAAATAACAACAAATTCCCAACTTGGGTCTACATTAGGCAAAACCAACCCACACCCCTTCCATAGCACATTTTACCTACCAAATACTTTTCATTCCATACTAAAATCTCATAAATAAAATAAAATATCATCTCCTAAACATCTAGTGCAAGTTAACTAGATTTGGAGTTCTGTAAAGGAAACACGATTAGGTAGAAGATTATGTTTCCAGTTTTAGATAGATTGTAGGAAGCAATAGCCTACTATTCAAACTCTATAAACTTGACACCCTACTAAAATTAACTCCATAAAATTAAGTCGCACTATTCTAATTTTCTTAAAAAGAGTCCCATCCACAAATTTATCACATCAGTGGTCTAAAGCCCATCATAACCCTCATTATTTCTAATTTCACAACAAGGATAATTATTTGATAGCATTAGAAGTGGACACCATGTATGTGAGAAGCTTGGAGGCTTTATGAAATAGTGTATTTCAAGTCATCAAGAGGTAATCTCTATAATTTTATCCTTGGTTTAACTAATTGTAATGAAATTAGTTTTCCATTGCAATCACATGTGATAGATAGCTTGTTTGATGCAAACCTTTTGGATTATTTTATTGTTGCCAACTAGTTTCTTCTACTACAATTAGACCTAGCCATCATCCATAATTTAATTGACTGAACCCAAATAACTGAGGAAATATCCAAGTTAAATAATATAAATATTTACCTTTGATTCTAATTAACAAAACAAAACATAATTTGAATTCTTAAGGGTTTACCTTAACCAAGTTTAGTTTTCTTTATCTTTGTTTCCTTTTCTTGTTAATTTACATTATGTATATGCTCAAAATTATTTGTAAAAAAATATTTACATTTCTTTTTGTTAAATTAGTAAGCATTTCATATTTAATTCTTTTGAATAGATAACATTAAGCATTCAATTTGTTTCCAAAGCCTTCAAGTCATGATCAACTAGATAAAACCAAAAGAACTGTTTGATCCCATGAGCCTGATGTACACACCAGTGTTTTGATGATCACAAATATTATTGATTATACTGATTAAAATTAGAGTTATGTGTGTAGGTTATTACTTTTAAACTAACATTTCACATAAAAGGGAAGTCAAAAGATAAAGTGAGATTTAGCATAAAAGCGAAATCAGGAAGAGGAACAAATTCAGCCTAAATTTACAAATGTGAAGATGTTAAAGAGAAGAAGTTCTCAAAGAAAGTGAAGTTTGTCAATTTGTATTTTATATTCTTTTAGTCTTCTTTTTTTTGTATAGGAATATAGTTCTATAAACAACCAAGTACACACGCACAAGAGTGCACAATAGGATAAAATAGAGAATTTGAGTGTTAAATAAGATATTGATCCTTTGACTTATCGTATTACACTATAAGGATCATATTGTATGATAAATCTAAAAAAATTTATAAATAATATAATCAAGTGATATTAATTAATAAAAATTTAAAATCAAAATTTAAAACGATAAATCATACTACATAATGAAAATCATTTTGTACAATCTGCTTTTTAATTAAATTTGTTGTTATAAATTTTTTCCAAAGAAAAGGAAAATTCAAAATTTTATGTGCTATTGTAGCTCTAGGATGCCACAAAATAGATAAGAAGCTTCCTAGTAAGGGGCTTTTGGATGAACTCTCATTGGTTAGCAAATAGGTAAAATCAAACATGCTAACTACTTTAGCAATATTCTCATTATGAAGGTATACACCTTCGAGAGAGAGATTTTTGTTTTAGTAAATGGTGGATTCTTACAATATGAATAAGTTGTGGGAATATAGTGACCTTCATGCAATGAAGGAGAAAATTCATTTGTTTCCTAAAGTGAAGGTAGGCGAGGGTAAATCATGAGTAATAAGTGGAGCACTACATCTTAGAAAGGAAGAGGCTTTTGAGAGGGAGAAATTATGAGAAATTGGTCGAGTATTATATCTTCAAAAGGAATAAATTACCTAGAATGATGGTGCGGCATACCAACAAATTTGATTGGAGGAAGAAATCATAAGATAAGTGATGGTATCGTGAGGAGGAAACTGTAAGGCAAGTGCGGGCATTTGATCAGGAAGAAGGCAAAGAAAATGTGATGATGGTTTTCATTAGACCTAGCTAGGTGTGAGCTCTCAGGAGGAAGAAATTATGTACATAATCCCAAGATATAATACATGTACTGAGAAGTAGGGGGATAAGTTAAAAATATTTAATACCAAATTATTATGTTCTAATAGGTTGTTATGTTTTAATAAATCTCTTTAAATGCATTTAATTAAAAATGTCTCAAGTCAAAATGTACTTTTTTTGTAGTGCATCCACCATTATCAAGAGCTTTATATGGATGAACATTATCTATAAATTTAGTCTTCTTTTCACCATCATCATAGATAATAGACCTTGGTTTTCCAATAAGAGCATGAAGGATTTCTAAGAGCCATAGGGAATCCACCTCAAATTCAACTCAAACCACCACCCAAAACCAATGTGTTAGTTGACGTAGCCACTAAGCTAATTTTTAATCACATCAAGAAACAATGAGAAGGGGAAAAAGGTAAGTTGTTGGAGGCACTGTCCTTTTTCTTGTGTGCACATAGGATGACACCCTCCTAAACAATTAGGCACACACTAATCCCACTCTCCCATGGTTCAAAAAAAAATTATACCTATAGAGCTTGAATTGAATAGCTACTGAGTGGTCTCCAAAGCCAACTATGAAGAAAATGAGTTTGAAGACTAGGATGCGAGGAACCAAAGTGGACTAAAAATTATTGTGACCTCATAAACAAACTCAAAGAAATAGCTACCCTTGGAAAGGATGTGGTGAAAAGGAAGATGGCCAAGTACTATAACTCGTATGTCAAAGAAAAATCCTTCTAGCCAAGCACCATAGTTCTCAAAATGGAAAATGTGTTGCTCACTAGCAAGTCCTTAGAAATATAGCATCCTCATGGAAAGACTCAGGCATCATTAATAAATAAGTTTGCATATATTCCTATTAGCTTTTAGCATATTTGGGAATGGTGATACTTAAGATGTGGACCACTAATAACTTGAATAAAATTCCACCCATATGGGAGTCCTTTTGAATGTATTCTTTGAAAGTGCGAATAGGTTGTTGAAAGTACGAGATGCGCCAAGAGGGGGGGGGGGGGGGGGGGGGGCGTGAATTAGTATTTTAAAAATTTAACCCTACACAAGAGTTTTAATTTTTTTGTATTTTCAAAATATAATTTAACGACTAATGTGCGGAAGCAAATACAACGTTCACAACGATGAAATTGATAGTTCAATTTTAGATTTTACACCACAATATTTAAATACTGATTTTTCACCAAGCAATTAAAACGCACAAATTAAAAGCATGAAAAGTAAAGTACGGTAAACAGCAAAAAATACACCAGAGATTTTTATAGTGGTTCGGTCACTTGACCTACGTCCACTCCCCGGAGTCCTCTACTCCGGGATTTGCACTAGTAAAAGTTGACTCTCCTTTTGCCCCCACAGCAAGGCAGAGAAACCTTTACAATACTCACTTTCACCTCCCTCGGTGCGGCGGAATACCAAACGCTATGTCACCCTCCTGGTGACGGCAGCGAACCTTCTCCTTTTTCTCCCTCATGGAGATGGCAGAGTACCTTGGCGATGTTGATCTTGAAGTGACTCTTCCCTCGAGAACTTTCTTGAAGCTTCCAAAGCCACAAGAGGAGCAAAGCATGCAGGTAGCTTGGAGCCACCGTGTGATCCCCTCACACTACTTCTCCCTCACGCTCAAGCTCACCTTCACCTTCCTCTCTCAAGCTCTAGATCTCTCCAAAAACTTCTCTCTACCGAATCCCCTTCTTTTTCCTCCAAGCCTCTCACAGCAAAAGGATTGATCAACAACTCCCTAAAGAAAATTTTAAGTTGTTTTTATATCAGGCTTCAGAAAACCCTAAAAGTGTCAACTTTTGTGTTTCTGTTCGTACAGTACGATCTATAATCGTACAGTAAGATCAGTTCAATTTCAGCTCCGTCCAGTACGAGTACAGACGAACAGGTATCAAATTTTATTCATATCGTACTGTATGATACATATATCGTACAGGACGATACTGTTGATTCGTACTGTTCGTACGGGACGAACTGTGGGATGAACCTTGGGACGAAAGAACTCGTCTCTGTCAGTCGTTCAGCACTCATTGAATCGTACAGTACGAATAGTGTTTTTCAGGATATCGTCCTGTACGATACGAATATCGTCCAGGATGAATAGTATAAAAATTCTTGGGATCGTCTGGTATGATCGCTGGGACGAAGAAAATCGTCTCTGACAATCGTCCAGCACTCCACCAGTCGTACAATACGATCAGTTCATTTCTTGATATCGTCCTGTACGATATGAATATCGTCCAGGATGAACAGAACAAAAAACCTTGGTTTCGTCTGGTACAATCTCTGGGACGAATGAAATCGTCTCTATTAGTCGTACAGTACGATATATGATCGTACAGTACGATCGACAAATAAATTAGAAACCAACATTTATTTCCTGATTAGGGAGATAATTTTAGCAAGTTTTAATTAATCGTACAGTACGAATAATATCGTACAGTACGATCAGTTCAGAAAATCAAATTCAAAAACTTACTAAACTTATTCTGGCGGCTAGGGTTTCTCAATTACATATTATCGTACAGTATGATATGGATCGTACAGTACGATAAGTTTGTAAACTTAATCATTGGAAAATTAGCCGTTAGCATGAGTATTTTTAATTAATCGTACAGTACGATCCAAAATCGTACAGTACGATTTACTTTTAAAAAATTTAAATCATTTAAAAAACAGTTCTCCCCCTGGGTGTGTGCATGGTTGCTCCTTTCACATGCATGCTTCTGTGGCAGACTCAAGAAAATAAAAGTAAAGAAATAAAAATTACACTCTTCAACATCCTATTCTATCCGGTTTGAGTCTCCAGCAATTTTTAGCAGTGTGCATCTGACCTGAAATGTTAGTGCTCATATACAAAGATTAAACATTTGTAATCTAAAGGAAGTCTATATGTACTCAGTAAGTATTAGTTGTCACCATCAAAATTAAGTGCTCGGGATCCTGGATTTCAACAATCTCCCCCTTTTTGATGGTGTCAAATAATATTTTCTGATGTACATATGTTCTGACTTCTTTAGCTCCCCCTCAGAAGAGTAGCTTATTAATTTTTAAATATGAGGAGAAGAAACAGTTTTTTTTTTATTTATTATAACATAAATAAAACAACAAGATAGAAGAAACATAAATGTAGTGCGAACATAAACAACCAATAGCATTTAATAGTAAGCAAAAATATAATACAGAACACACAGAAAAGTCTCCCCCTTTTGACAACACCAAAAAGGGAAGAAAAAGAAAACAACTACATTGATAAAAACAGAAAACAGAAACAACTACAGCAACCTAAAAATCTGGATCCTGATCCGGAGGTGGTGGTGGAGGGTCGGGAAACAGCTGGTGGTACTGATGAAGGGAGGCGAACTGGTGATCGATCGATGTGAAGCGCTCCCTAAACTATTTCATATCCGTGTCATGCTCCTAATGTTGCTGAGCAATGTGGGCATCCAGCCTAGTCTCCAGACGATCAAGTCGTCGAATAATGTCGTCATGAGGGTAGTCGGGAGGAGCAAGGCCAGGTGGTTGGATTGGTGGTGGCGGAGGTGCGTCAGCAGGAGCAGCAGCCTCCTCGTCATCAAACTCGGGATCGGCGGGAGCGGCCCCCCGATGGAACAAGATACGAAAGGAGGCATCCGAGTAGAAGATAGGAAGGTGATAAGGAGGGAGCGGATAATGAAGTTGGTATTTTGCATCTAGAATGTATCCTATGACATGCCCTAAAGCAAGGTTCAGTTTACGACGGGCGCCGGGATATCGAAAGGCAGATAAGGTATGAATGTAGTCAAACACCATTTAGGCTTCATTGAATTTTATGCCAGACATGATGAGATAGGTGACGACAGAAAGTAGTGGAGTAATATGGATGCGGTCTCCAGCTTTAGGTATAATAGATGTGCGTAGGACATGCTGGATAACGCGGGTATTTTGATTTAAGGTTTGGACCAGGGGTAGGTGTTGATTGGAGGGGACACCTCTAAGGGTCATATTTACTGACGTCCAATCATAGTCGTGGGAGATCATGGATTGGGGACGAGGGCCGTCAGTGGACAACCCGATGTGCTCAGTAATGTCGTTGACGGTGATAATGACATTCTGTTTACAGACATATGACATGAAGGAAGTGCTTTCAAGGTCGACTCGGATATTAACAAAAAACTCAAATAAGAGTTCAGAGTGAAACGAAAAAGCAAGAGTCAGAAGGAATTGAAGGCTAGTGGAGGCGAACAGATTCATCACCTCGAAGTTTAGGGCGGCCTGATTTGGCATGCGGGATGGAGTGAACTTGGCCTCCTTGATTTTAATATACGCTTTCTCCCGACGATCATTCGACCGCGCTTACTGGACCCAGACATTTTGGAAGAAAGGATTGGATGAATGATGAAATTCAGAGGGATTGAAGGTGAGGAGAATTAGCAAAGAATCCCTCCCATTTTATAGAATTTGGGGGATATCGTATAGTACGATTGAGTATCGTACAGTACGATATACGCAATAATGTCGTCTGGATGACTTTTCAGAAAAGTGAGTCAAATCGTACAGTACGATCAGTATCGTACTGTACGAACGTGACTGTAAGGCGTTCGTCCCAATGAGTCGTCTGAACGACTTTTGACCAAAAGTGTTCGTACAGTACGAACAGGTGTTCGTACAGTATGATAGGCAATAATGTTCGTACCGGCCGATTTAAATTCATATTAATCTGTTTGACACGTGGATCGTACAGTACGATTGGTAGGTCGTACAGTATGATGACCAATAATTAGTATCGTACGGTACGAGTGGTGAATCGTACAGTACGATAGGTATAAGACATGAAAGATCTGGACCGTGAATGGGAATGGACGGCTGAGATTGGAGTGATTTGAACCTTATCGTACAGTACGATAGTGGATCGTACAGTACGATTGTCAGAGAATATCAAAGTTTGTGAGCAACATGGGAAGAGGATCAGGAATCCAATTTTTTGTGTTTTTTTTTTTTGTTATTTGAACAAAACAAAACAACCACAAACCAATTTTTTTGTTTTTTTTTTTTGTTTTTTATTTTGTTTGTTTTTTTTTTGTATGTTACATTAGGCGTGAATGTCTATGACACCTAATTTGGTTCTTAAAGTGCTAAATGTGTCATAACCTAATGGTTTTGTGAAAATGTCGGCCAATTGATCTTCAGTAGCAACGTGGTGCAGTTCAATATCTCCTTTGGCTACATGATCTCTAATGAAATGATGTCTAATGTCTATATGTTTGGTTCGTGAGTGTTGAATTGGATTTTTGGTTATGCAAATAGCACTAGTGTTGTCACACATGATCGGAATGGTTCCTACAGGTAGTCCTAGATCTACAAGCTGTTGTTTTAACCACAAAACTTGTGCAACACAGCTACCTACCGCTATATATTCTACTTCAGCTGTGGATAGGGCTACTGAATTTTGTTTCCTACTGGACCATGAAACTAATGATTGTCCAATAAATTGATAAGTGCCAGAAGTGCTTTTTCTATCTACCCGACATCCTGCAAAGTCTGAATCTGAGTATCCTAAGATTTCAAAAGAAGTGCTATGTCTAGGATACCATATTCCTAAGTTCGGGGTGCCTAGAAGATATCTAAGAATCCTTTTGACAGCAGTCATGTGAGATTCTTTTGGGTCAGCTTGAAAATGGGCATAGAGACACACACTAAACATTATGTCTGGTCTGCTGGCAGTCAGATAGAGAAGCGATCTAATTATTCCCTTATACCTCTTTTGATCTACAGACTTCCCACTGGGATCTTTATCCAATTAAATATTAGAGCTCATGGGTGTATTCATAGCCTTAGCATTGTTTATTTCATATTTTTTCAAAATATCGTTGATATACTTAAACTGGCTAAGAAACGTTCCACCTTCCATTTGTTTTACACTAAATCCAAGGAAGTAACTAAGTTCTCCCATCATGCTCATTTCAAACTCGTCGCTCATTGTTTTTGAAAATTCATTACATAAGCTTTTCTCCATCGATCCGAACAATATGTCATCTACATAAATCTGAACAATGAGTACTTCAACTCCTACCTTCTTCAAAAATAAGGTGGTGTCCACACTACCCTTTACAAAGCCTCTATCTAGTAGGAACGTACTAAGTCTTTCATACCAGGCTCTAAGTGCTTGTTTTAACCCATACAGTGCCTTTTTCAGTTTGAACACGTGGTTTGGAAATTATGAGTTTTCAAACCCCAGAGGTTGCTCCACATACACATCTTCCTTGATTACTCCATTCAGGAAGGCACTCTTTACATCCATTTGATACAGCTTAAAATCCCTAAAACAAGCAAAAGCTAACAGTACCCTGATGGCTTCTAGTCTAGCTACCGGAGCAAAGGTTTCTTCAAAATCTATTCCTTCAATTTGGTTATACCCCTTCGCTACTAACCTAGCCTTATTTCTTACTACTAATCCTGAGTCATTCATCTTATTTTTAAAGACCCACTTAGTTCAAACCACACTTTGTTCTTTAGGCCTTTTGACTAACTCCCATACATCATTCCTAACGAATTGGTTCAACTCTTCTTGCATTGCTAGGATCCAAAATTCATCTCCTAAGGCTTGATCTATACTCGTGGGTTCAATCATAGATATGAATGCAGAATGGCTAACCTCTTTCCTAAGTCCATGCCTAGTTTTTACCCCTTTTGATGGGTCTCCTAAGATCAGCTCTCTAGGATGACTAGAAGAAAATTTCCAATCTCTAGGCTGATGTTCCTGAGGTTCCGCTCTAGTCTCTATGGTAATGGTTTCTACTCCCCGTATAACCTCAACTTCTTCTTCTTAATGATTAGGTTCAGATGTCTTATTGGATTCATCAAATACCACATGAGTGGACTCTTCTACTACTAGGGTTCTCTTATTGAATATTCTATAGGTTTTACCTATAGATGAGTAGCCTAGGAAAACCCCTTCATCAGATTTAGGATCAAACTTTCCTAAGGGTGACTTGCCATTGATTAGGATGAAGCATTTGCAACCGAAAATGTGTAAGTGGGAAAGATTGGGTGTCCTACCCTTAAGCAACTCATAGGGTGTCTTATTAAGTTTGGATCTAACATTTACCCTATTTAATACATAGCATGCGGTATTTACTGCTTCTGCCCAAAAGTATCTAGGGAGAGTGTATTCAGCTAACATAGCCCTAGCAGCTTCAACTAAAGTTCTATTCTTTCTTTCTGCTATTCCATTTTGCTGAGGAGTTCTAGGGGCAGAGAAATTATGTTCTATTCCAACCTCTTTACAAAAAGATTCAAATTTATCATTCTCAAATTCCCCACCGTGATCACTATGAATTATTGAAATTACACATCCTAATTTCCTTTGAATCCAAGTGGAGAAAATTCTAAATTCTTCAAATGACTCACTCTTATGAGCTAGGAATTTCACCCAAGTAAACCTAGAGTAGTCATCTACTATTACAAACCCATACAACTTCCCTCCTAGGCTGGCTGTACTAACAGGTCCGAACAGGTCCATGTGGAGAGTTTCTAGTGGCCTAGTGGTGCTGATATCCTTGATTGCATGAAATGAAGATTTAACTTATTTTCCTAATTGGCAAGCATCACAAAGATGGTCCTTAGTAAAGTCTAACTTTGGTATGCCTCTAACTAAGTCTTTCTGAGTGATGTTCCTAAGTGTTTTCATACTAGCATGGCATAGTCTCCTATGCCATAGCCAAGAGTCATCTAATATTGTTTTCAGACACAAAGAGTTTGAGGTTTCAATGCAGTTCAAGTCTAACATGTAAACATTGTTTATACGTTTTCCTTCTAACACAAGTGAATCATTTAAGCTAATCATGCATTTTTTAGAAAGAAATTTTATATCAAAGCCCTTGTCACATAGTTGACTTATACTTAAAAGATTGTGCTTTAAACCATCCACTAAAAGTACATTCTCAATAATTAAATTTTTAGTATTTCCAATGATACCTGAGCCCACCACTTTTCTGGTGGTGTTGTCTCCCAAAGTTACCTTGCCTCCTGACCTGGCCTCCAGTGTCACGAACTGCTTCATGTCTCCAGTCATGTGTCTCGAGCAGCCACTGTCCAGGTACCACATGCTCTCACTAGGTCTTTTGTGAGAGCATCCCTACAATGTCAATCACAGATTAGCTTTGGGAACCCAAGTGTATTTGGGTTCCACCATATGCTTATATGAATGAAATGTATGCATGTTATGCTGTGATGAATGCGATTTAGGTCTCCACACTAGATGTGTCCTATAGTGAATTGAGCACGTGCGGGCTATGTGACCTAGCATGCCACAAGAATAACATCTAACACCTGGAAATGGGTTCACTAATCTACGAGGGTGGTAGTGCCTATTTCTGGGTTTGGATGATGCATGCCGTGCTGGTTTTGAATGACATGATTCACATGGTGGAGGCTGAAAGAATTCAGCAAACGTGGGAGGTTTTTTGTTATTCTCGTATGCATGAAGTTTTTCATTTAAAAATTTGTTCTCTTGGTTAAGACTAGCATATTTGAATCTCAATGTATGCTCACTACTACTAAGTTCCCCTGATAGTTCTTCTAGTTCCTTAAAAGCATTATCTAGTTCAACATGTGATGATTTCAAGGTATCGTGTGCAGTGGTTAACTCAATATGCTTTCTGTTTAATGCATCGTATTCATCAAGCAAAGACATATGATCTTTATCTAAGTCAGAAAAATTCTTTACTACACTAGCATGCTCCTTTTGTAAAGTACTAAACTCAGTATTAAGATTAACATGCTTTTTCTTCAATTTTCTATATGAGTCATGGATTTTTTCAGAAATAACAAGCAGTTCATCGTAAGACAGTTGACATACCTCATCTTGATATGATTGATCAAGATTATCATTAGTCATAAGACACAGATTCGTTACCTCCTCCTCTGCTTCTTCTTCCGATGATTCTGAGGCAGAGTCGGCCCAAAACGCTTTCTGAGTCTTAAATTTGCCCTTCTTGAACTTTGATCTTTCCTCACCCTTCTCCTTGGTTTGATGAGTTTTGATGTTTGGGCAATCAGCTCGGAGATGACCGGGTTTCCTGCACTCAAAGAAAATTGTTTCAGATGCAACCTTAGTATACTTTGAGTTCTTACCTTTGTTCCAATTGCTTTGAGGATAGCGCTGCTTTCTTTTCAAAAAATTTTTGAACTGACGAGTCATCAAGGCTATGTCGTTATCTTCCTTCGCTGCTGAGCTGTCACTTTCAGAATTGTTTGCTTTTAAAGCCACTGCTCGCTCCTTATTCTTTTCACCTGCATCACTTTATCGTTGACTCACTCCTTGCTCGTAGGCAATGAGTGACCCAAGCAAATTATCAATAGAATAAACATTCAGGTCTTTTGACTCAGTTATTGCAGTGATTTTAGCATTGTATGAGCTAGGCAAACATCGCAGTATTTTGTTTACTTTTTCCGAGTTAGACAACTCTCTTCCTAAAGCATGCAGTGATGTTACAATCTGGGTGAATCGAGTGTACATGTCAGATATAGTTTCACTAGGTTTCATGCAGAATAGTTCGTAATCATGTAACAGTATGTTCAACCTAGATTGTTTGATCTCACTAGTCCCTTCGTACGTGATACACAGTTTGTCCCAAATTTGTTTACCAGTAGTACAAGTTGATACTCGCATATAGTCTTCTGATTTTAATGCGCAAAAGAAACAATTTAGACATTTAGCATTTAGTTGTGCAAATTCTCTATACTCAATGCTCCATTCATTAAATGACAGTTCAGTTTTAATTTCATTCAACATACGAAATGGTGCAGAATAACCTTCTTGGACTAACATCCACATGCGATAGTCTAAAGACTGTAAAAATGTAGACATGCGTATTTTCCAAAAATCAAACGGTATGTTGTCAAATAAAGGTGGACGAGTTATAGAATAACCCTCCGCAGTGTTACGGTTACCAAATTGAGCCATGGATCTTACGTTTCTAGTTTTTCTAAAACACTATTTTGAAACCCCGCTCTGATACCACATGAAAGTACGAGATGCGCCAAGAGGGGGGGGGGGGGGGTGAATTGGTATTTTAAAAATTTAACCCTACACAAGAGTTCTAATTTTTTTTGTATTTTCAAAATATAATTTAACGACTAATGTGCGGAAGCAAATACAACGTTCACAATGATGAAATTGATAGTTCAATTTTAGATTTTACACCATAATATTTAAATACTGATTTTTCACCAAGCAATTAAAATGCACAAATTAAAAGCAAGAAAAGTAAAGTACGGCAAACAGGAAAAAACACACCAGAGATTTTTATAGTGGTTCGGTCACTTGACCTACGTCCACTCCCCGGAGTCCTCTACTCCGGGATTTGCACTAGTAAAAGTTGACTCTCCTTTTGCCCCCACAGCAAGGCGGAGAAGCCTTTACAATACTCACTTTCACCTCCCTCGGTGCGGCGGAATACCAAACGCTATGTCACCCTCCTGGTGATGGCAGCGGACCTTCTCCTTTTTCTCCCTCCTGGAGATGGCAGAGTACCTTGGCGATGTTGATCTTGAAGTGACTCTTCCCTCGAGAACTTTCTTGAAGCTTCCAAAGCCACAAGAGGAGCAAAGCATGCAGCTAGCTTGGAGCCACCGTGTGATCCCCTCACACTACTTCTCCCTCACACTCAATCTCACCTTTACCTTCCTCTCTCAAGCTCTAGATCTCTCCAAAAACTTCTCTCTACCGAATCCCCTTCTTTTTCCTCCAAGCCTCTCAAAGCAAAAGGATTGATCAACAACTCCCTAAAGAAAATTTTAAGTTGTTTTTATATCAGGCTTCAGAAAACCCTAAAAGTTTCAACTTTTGCGTTTCTGTTCGTACAGTACGATCTATAATCGTACAGTACGATCAGTTCAATTTCAGCTCCGTCCAGTACGAGTACAGACGAACATGTATCGAATTTTATTCATATCGTACTGTACGATACATATATCGTACAGGACAATATTGTTGATTCGTAATGTTCGTACGGGACGAACTGTGGGACGAACCTCGGGATGAAAGAACTCGTCTCTGTCAGTCGTCCATCACTCATTGAATCGTACAGTACGAATAGTATTTTTCAGGATATCATCCTGTACGATACGAATATCGTCCAGGACGAATAGTACAAAAATTCTTGGGATCGTCTGGTACGATCACTAGGACGAAGAAAATCATCTCTGACAATCGTCCAGCACTCCACCAGTCGTACAGTACGATCAGTTCATTTCTTGATATCGTCCTGTACGATATGAATATCGTCCAGGACGAACAGAACAAAAAACCTTGGTTTCGTCTGGTACGATCTCTGGGATGAATGAAATCGTCTCTGTTAGTCGTACAGTACGATATATGATCGTACAGTATGATCGACATATAAATTAGAAACTAACGTTTATTTCCTGATTAGGGAGATAATTTTGGCAAGTTTTAATTAATCGTACAGTACGAACAGTATCGTACTGTACGATCAGTTCAGAAAATCAAATTTAAAAACTTACCAAACTTATTCTGGCGGCTAGGGTTTCTCAATTACATATTATCGTACAGTACGATATGGATCATACAGTACGATAAGTTTGTAAACTTAATCATTCGAAAATTAGCCGTTAGCCTGAGTATTTTTAATTAATCGTACAGTACGATCCAAAATCATACAGTACGATTTACTTTTAAAAAATTTAAATCATTTAAAAAATAGTTCTCCCCCTGGGTGTGTGCATGGTTGCTCCTTTCACATGCATGCTTCTGTGGCAGACTCAAGAAAATAAAAATAAAGAAATAAAAATTACAGACTCTTCAACATCCTATTCTACCCGGTTTGAGTCTCCAGCAATTTTTAGCAGTGTGCATCTGACCTGAAATGTCAGTGCTCATATACAAAGATTAAACATTTGTAATCTAAAGGAAGTCAATATGTACTCAGTAAGTATTAGTTATCACCACCAAAATTAAGTCCTCGGGATCCTGGATTTCAACAGTTGTAAGACCTATTGCTCATGTCCCTAGGCTAACCAGGAGGGGAGGGGGGTGAATTTGACCTTTAAAAAATTTACTCTTAGGATTTTAGAAAATTTTAAAGCTAATCATACAGTACGATCTTACTTCGTACAGTATGAACATAATTAATATTTGCTCTTTCCTTAAGCACAGTAATTCAACCACAAAGAAAATAAACTGCAGAACTAAAAAATGTGAAAAAGTAAATAGCGAACAGAAAATACCAAAATTTATAGTGGTTCGGTCAAACACGACCTACATCCACTCCCTAGAGACTCCTTCTCTAGGTATTGCACTAAACTCAAGTGACTCTCCTTTTGCCCCCACAGCAAGGCGGAGAAGCCTTACGAAATCTCTTCCACCAAACCCGGTGCGGCAGAGAACCGTCGTCTTTTTCACCCTCCAAGTGCGGCAGAGAACTGTCATCCTTTTCACCCTCCAAGTGTCGCAGAGAACCTGAATCCTCTCGAACAACACTCTTGCAAAAGTCTCCAAGGAACTAGGAAGATGCTTGAAGAACAAGTAAAAGAAATCCTCATAATTGGATAACCTTGTGAATCCCCTCACAATTCTCTTTTGAAAGATCTCTCAATACTCACTCCCAAACACTCTCCCAATCACTCTCCTTAGACTTCTCAAAAGAATTTTCGCAGAAGGATCTCACACAAAGTCAGTTTAAAAGATCCTTATATACTAAAGGCATGAAAAACTGTCCAAAAATTGAATTTTTCAAGTTTCACGCATCCTGATCGTCCCGTATGATCGATATTTGTACTGTATAAATAGTTCAAATCATTGAACAATTTGTCTAGTATAATTCAATACGAACCTAAATCAGTGTCATTCGTACCACAAAATCTTCTGTACGAATTATATTTTGTATTGTATGAATAGTTTAAAAAATGCACGATTTGTCCCGTATGAACCAGTACGAACCCAATTCAGTGTCCTTCGTACAGCAAAAACTTCTGCACGAATTATATTTCGTACTGTAGAAATAGTTCAAATATGAATCATTCGTCCTATACGAATCAATACGAACCCAATTCAGTGTCCTTCGTACATCAAAAACTTCTGTACGAATTATATTTCGTATTATACGAATAGTTCAAATATGAACCATTCATCCCTTACGAACCAATACGAACCCAATTCAGTGTCCTTAGTACAGCAAAAACTTCTGTACGAATTATATTTCGTATTGTATGAATGTAACTTAGAAAAAATTTCTCGGTATATGGGTTCGATATGGAGGACATATACTATAGATCGTCCCGTATGATAACAAATCATACTGTACGATCAGTTTTTTAAAAAAAATTCAACTCCCCCATTGTGTGTGTGTGCACAGCTATCCAACTTATAATCACACTCTCTCAGACTCAAGAAACGAAAATAAAAATATAGGCTTCATTTACAGTGAACAAATGAACTTGAAGTCTTCAGCAATCTGGAGTGTGAATTTCCTAAAAAATTCTTTAGTACACACAACAACAAAACTCAAATAGTTATTAGGAGAAGAATAAAATAAATAATAAGCTTTTGTAATCATTAAAAAATAATTTGTATCAGAATTCACTTGACTGAAGAAATTTAATCAAATCATAACAATCTCCCCCTTTTTGAGGATGGCAAAATAATTATTGTTTGAATGAACAACATAAGTCACATTTCTCCTAAGCTTCCACTAAATGTACACTCCCCCTAAATAAAAGATCCTTAAGCTCCCACTAAAGAAATGACTTAACCTAATCAAGATATACGAGCATAGAGAATCTAACATGAAATACACAAGGGAAGAGTAGGAAAGAGTAGGAATTATAACACAAGCACATACACAACACAAGCACACAACACAAGCACATACACAAGAATACAAGAATACAAACAAAAACAAAGACAAAAACACACAAACACAAACAATAAAAAACTTATCATCATATCATTAGTCAAACAAGACAAATAATAAAACTCTCCCCCTTTTGTCAACAGCAAAAAGCGATACTCAAAATAGTTGAGAAGTGGAATAATGTTAAATGAAGTTTAACTACAATATTCAAATCAGATGCAAAAAAATAAAGACTCAAAAGTGTTAGATTGCATATTATGTTAAGGAGAAGAAAAGTTGATCTAAAGTACTAATGTATTAGATAGATCAGTAATCTCAACTTCTGCACAAAAGATGAAATAACATTACCAAAATTCTATGCCAAAAATAACAATTATTGATTAGTGAATTTGGAGAAAAATACTAAAGGAAAGAACAATTGGCGACATTGCGCATCTTTTCAAAATGTAGGCTAATTTTGTGCTTTTTTTTAATTCGGTGACATTGCGCATCTTTTATTGAATGACAAACTTTGTGTGTATTTTTATATTTGGCGACATTGCGCATCTTTTATTGTATGGCACATTTAGTGCATCTTTTCAAGCTTTGCATTGAATGTAAGATTCTTTCCCAACAACACTATCTCTGGGTCACAAAAATAATAATAAACACATTAATATAGAATGTAAGAGTAATATTAAAACATCAAATATACGTTAATTTAGACTAAATAATATATGTCTAAATAAGATAAAGTAAGATCTTCTAATCACACCCAATCATAACAAAATCTAAATATTTTTGAGAATTTAATGTTATGCATAGAATTTTTAATTGTAATATTAATTCAGTTAACATTTTAAAACAATAATCAACTGCAGTAGAGTGCTTTAAGATTAGTACATTTTCAATCAATAACACAAAAAAGATATGTACAACAACACTTCAACTTTTTTCATTTCAGATTAGTGCAATTATAACATATAAGAACTAGTAAAAATATACACCAAAGCAAGTTTCCCATTGCAGCACATACCAAATGATAAACTTGCTAATCAACTCATAAAAACAACTAACAATAACCACAAAATATCAGACTAGCCAGTCAACGTAAGAGAACATCAAAGAAAAATACAATCACATCCATCCCAAAATAAATACAAGGAATGCTAATACTCAGAAGGACCCTAATCTGGAGGAGGTAGTGGAGCGCCGAACAAACCAAAATAGCTGTTTAGCGTTGCAATATTTGTATTCACAGAATCAAATTGTTCTCTTATCCACACTCTATCCTCCTTGTACAGATCATCCTGCTGCTTTAAGTGTGCCTCCATATTAACAAATCTTTGATCCATTCTATTAAATCGCTGGACCATATCCTGGTAGAAGTCTTGATTGGGTCTAGGTCCAGGTGCAGGAGCAGGAGCAGTTCATCATCAGAACTAATCACATGTTCATCTCTCCCAAAAAGTGCTCTAAAAGAGGCATCAGTGAAACAGAGTGGGAGTTATGAAGGTTCGTCAAGATGGACTGTGTTGTACTTTTTCTCAAGAATGAAACAGATTATCTGACCTAGGGCAATATTCTTCTTCCTCTTTACACTGGGTTGGCCAATATCAGACAGGTAAAAGATGTAGTCCAAAAGCAGTTGGGCTTCATCAATTGGTTGACCAGACATGATCAGGTATGTGACACAAGAGAGAAGAGGAGTCATGTTTACTCTATCTCCAGCCTTAGGAATGATAGAGCTCCTGAGAACATGTTGAATTATACAGACATTTTGGTTTAAGGTGTTGACTCGAGGAACATGAGTTGGTTGTCTTACACCTCTAATGACCTAATTGACTTCAGTCCAGTCATAATCAGATCGAGCTATTAAAGTATTTGCCCGACTGCCCATGGTTCTTAAATGAAAGTACTCTCCTAGATCCTCCTTTGTAATCTCTACTCTCTGTTTCAGAACATATGATGAAATCCTACTATGATTATGGCTAAAAGTCATGTTGGCTAGAAAAACATGAAGAAGGTCTTTATTATATGAGTAGATTAGAGTGAGAAGGAAGGAGAATTGGGTAGAATCAAAAAGAGGCATTACTGCGAAATGGATATTTTCCTATAGCAGAATACGGGAGGGGGTGATTTTGGAAGCGGCAAACCTATAGTAGACTTCTTCATTTTGCCCACTTAAAAGATTGTCATCCTAGTCCCTCCTAGAGGAAGCCCCTCTTGATTGACGCACTCTTTTTCCACTTCCTGACATCTCTATTCTATGATCTAAATGGTTTGAAGTGAGGATGGAATGAAAGAATACGACCCTCCCTTTTATATTAAATTCGATCAATCGTACTGTAAGAAATAATTTTGTACAAGATGAAATTTATTTCGTCCGGGATGAATGCAAGCAGTCAAAATGAAACAATTTTTCGTAAACTGCTTGTCCCGAGGCATCCTTTCATACAGGCTTTTTGACTTCCCGATCGTACAGACGAAGATGTGTTCATCCGGGACGATCAGAAAATTAAAGGATCGTTTAGGCGACGGTTAGGGTCGTCCCTTATGTGAAATGACATGTGGATCGTATAGACGAATGACGTATTCATATGTACGATCATCAATAATAACTGACACTAACCATGATTCCTCCCAATTCGTACAGACGAAGTTCATGTATGATGATTGAATTGTACAGTACGATAAGGTAATTGTACAGTACGAATATACAATTTAATAAACATTCGTCCCTCCAATCTTACATTGTTTCTAACACTCAAATACAGGAACAACCCAACTAATAAAAATTTATTTTCCCCTTTCTCTTTTTTTTTTAAATACAACAAAAATACCAATAAAACATAAAATACTAGAAAACAAATCACATACAATGAACATACCAACAAACACATATAAACACATGTTTGCAAAATTTTCAATTAAGCATTTAAATTAATCACACCTAGCCTTGTCCTTAACATGCTAAAAGTGTCAAAAGCTAAGGGTTTTGTGAAAATATCTGCAAGCTGATCTTTAGTAGCGACTTGATGTAGTTCAATTTCCCTTTTCGCTACATGATCTCTTATAAAATGATGCCTTATATCAATATGCTTGGTTCTAGAATATTGAATAGAATTCTTTGAAATACAAATAGCACTAGTGTTATCGCAAAAGATTGGAATGGTGCCAATTGAAAATCCTAAGTCACTCAATTGTTGCTTCAACCAAAGCACATGTGCTACACAACTCCCTAAGGTAATGTATTCTGCTTCAGCTGTAGAAAGTGCTACTGAATTTTGTTTTCTGCTGGACCAAGATACTAATGAATTTCTAATGAACTAACATGTCCTAGAAGTACTTTTTCTATCCACCCTATAGCCTGTAAAATTAGAATCTGAGTATCTAATAATATCAAAAGAAGAACTATTCTTAGGATACCAAATCCCTAAATTTTGAGTTCCTAAAAACATATCTTAAAATCCTTTTCACTGCTGTTAAATGTGATTCTTTTGGATCAGCTTGAAATCTAGCACATAAACAAACACTAAACATGATGTCAGGTCTGCTAGTAGTCAAATAAAGCAATGATCCAATTATTCCTCTAAACTTCTTTTGATCAACATATTTTCCCTTAGGATCCTTATCTAATAAGACTGAGGAACTCATGGGTGTAGTTACTGGTTTAGCATTATTCATTCATACTTTTTGAGGATATCTTTAACATACTTAGATTGACAAAGAAAAGTTCCTTCCTCACTTTGCTTTATGCTAAATCCAAGAAAATAACTCAAATCACACATCAAACTCCTTTCAAATTCACTACTCATTGTCTTTGAAAATTCATCACATAGAGTTTTATCAGTTGATCCAAAAATGATGTCATCCACATATATTTATACAATGAGTATCTCTTTTTTCAATTCTTTTCAAAAATAGAGTGGTGTCTACACTTCCTTTAACAAATGATCAGTTTAATAAGAAAGTGCTTAGCCTCTCATACCATGCTCTAGGTGCCAGTTTTAGTCCATATAATGCCTTTTTCAATTTGAAAACATGATTAGGGTATTTAGAATTTTCAAAACTTGGAGGTTGCTCAACATAAACATCCTCTTCTATCACCCCATTCAGAAAGGTACTCTTAACATCCATTTGGTATAATTTAAAATACATGCAAAGGCTAATAAAACTCTAATTACTTCAAGTCTTGCTATAGGGGCAAATGTCTCCTCAAAATCAATTCCTTCAATTTAATTGTACCCCTTAGCCACCAATCTACCCTTATTTCTCACAACAGCTCCTGAATCATTCATTTTGTTCTCGAACACTCACTTGGTCCCAACTACACTTTGATCTTTTGGCCTTTCAATTAACTCCCAAACATTATTTCTCCTGAATTGATTCAACTCTTCTTGCATGGCCAAAATTCAAAATTCATCCAAAAGTGTTTGTTCTATGTTAGTGGGTTCAACCATTGAAATAAACACTGAATAATTTACTTCTTTCCTCAACCCATGCCTAATCCTAACTCCTTCACTTGGTTCTCCTAAAATTAACTCTTTAGGATGACTCCTTACAAATTTCCATTCTCTAGGAAATTGGTATTCTTCTTCTTTTTCAACCCTTTCTTCAACTTTTTGATCTTCAAGTTTTTGGGTTACTACCTCAACCTCATCTTCATCTAACTTAGACCCTTTACTATCACAAGATTCATCAAAAATAGTATGAGTGATCTCCTTAACCACCAATGTTCTCTTATTGAAAACTCTATAGGATTTTCTAACACTTGAATAACCTAGAAAGATTCCTTCATCAGATTTTGGATCAAATTTTCCTAAAAGAATTTTATCATTTTTATGAATGAATACTTTACATCCAAAAATATGTAGATGTGAGAGGTTGGGACTCCTACCTTTAAGAAGTTCATAGGGTGTCTTATTTAATTTAGACCTTATGTATACCCTATTCAATACATAGCAAGCTGTGTTAACTACTTCAGCCCAAAAATATTTAGGAAGTGAATACTCTGCCAACATGGCCCTAGCAGTTTCAACTAATGCCCTGTTCTTTCTTTCTATAACTCCATTCTGTTGAGGTGTCCTAGAGGCTGAGAAATTGTGTTCAATTCCAAGAGATTTGCAAAAATCATTAAACATTTTATTTTCAAATTCTCCCCCATGATCATTTTGGATAGTAACTATTTCAAAACATAGTTTCCTCTAAATCCAAGTGGCAAAATCTCTAAACTCTTCAAATGATTCACTCTTATGATTCAAAAATCTAATCCAGGTGAATCTAGAATAATCATCCATAATAACATACCAAAATCTTTTTCCTCCTAGACTTAAGGTACTAACAGGTCCAAATAAATCCATGTGAAGAATTTTTAAGGACTTGCTAGTCCTAACTTCCTTGACTGAATTGAAAGAGGATCTCACTTATTTTCTTAATTGACATGCATCCCACAAGTGATCTTTAGTGAAGTCTAATTTGGGTACTCCTCTAAGTAGTTGCTTTTGGGTGATTTTCTTAAGATTTCTCATACTAGCATGACAAAGCCTTCTATGCCATAATCATGATTCATCAGATACAGTTTTTCAAACCCAGAGCAGTAGAAGGTTTAATAGAATTTAAATCTAGCATGTAAATATTATTAACTCTATCACCATTCAAAATAACAGTTCCATTCAAACTAATAACACAACTAGTAGGCAAAAACTTTATATGATAGCCCTTGTCACACAATTGACTTATGCTCAGCAGATTGTGTTTCAAACCTTCAACCAACAGCACATTTTTAACCACAAAGTTTCTAGAGTTTCCAATTATACCTGTACCTATCACTCTCTTGGTAGTATTATCTCCAAGTGTAACTTTGCCTCTATTCCTAGCTTCCAGCAATATAAATTAATTCGTATCTCCAGCCATATGCTTTGAGCAGCCACTGTCCAGGTACTAAATACTCTCACGAGGTCTTGTGTGTGAGCGTGCCTGCAAAATAATCAAATGTTAGTCTTGGGAACCCAAACAAGTTTGGGTTCTCCTCTTGACAATTTTAAACCAGATGCATGTGTGATATGCTGTGATTTATACACCATAGGTCTCCACACTAAATGTGTTCTATATTTAAGTGTACAAGTGTGGGAAATATGTCCTAAACTACTACAAGAAAAATACTTTATCACTAGAAAGTATTCACCAATCTATTCTTCCTGAAAATTTTCTTCTTAGATCTTGAATCAGTGATCTTGTAGAAGGATTCATGAAACTCTTCAAGTTTAGGTGGATTTCTATTTTCCTTAAGTACTTTTACCCGAACTTTAAGATAACTATTAGCACTTTCTAGAATCAAATTGTCAATCTTCAACTCATGCTCTCTAGAATCCGATTCATCCATAAAAGTCTTAAAATCATTTTCAAGTTCAGTGTGAGATGATTTTAAAAGATTATGTTGTTTGTTTAAATCATCAAATTCATCCAACAAAGTCATGTGGTTGCTATCTATTAATGCATGATATTTCCTAAGGATCTCATATTCTTTCTGTAGCTCTAAATAATCTAAATTTAATTTAGCATGCAGTTTTTTCAGTTTCCTATATGCTGTATATATGCATTCAGAAACTTCAAACAATTCTTTATAGCTTAAGTCACATACCTCTTCTTGATCTGATTGATCAAGATTGTCAGCCATTAAGCACAAATTTGTGACTTCCTCTTCTGGTGCAGTTTCTGATGAATCTGAAGCTGAGTCCGCCCAGAAAGCTCATTGTACTCTCTTTTTACCCCTTCTATCCTTTGGTTTTTCCTCAGCCTTCTCCTTGCTATGATTTCCTTTGAGATTGGGGCAGTATATTTTTATGTGTCTTGGCTTCCTACACTCATAACATATAACTTCATTAGAAGCCTTAGCATTCTTTTGGAACCTTCCTTTGTTCCCCTATTGGCATCTTCTCTGCTTTCTTTTTAGGAAACTTCTAAATTATCTTGTCATCAAGGTGATATCCTCTTCATCCTCATGTAGTGACTGATCACTTTCAGAATCATCCACCTTTAAGGTGATATTCTTCTCCATTCACTTCTCACCTGCATCAATCTATCTTTGAGTCACAGATTGCTCGTAAGCAATTAGTGATCCAAGAAGATTGTCAACAGAATAAAGATTCAGATCTTTAGATTATGTTATTGAAGTTATCTTTACATCATATGCAGTAGGTAAACAACGAAGTATTTTTTTAACTTTTTTTGCATTTATCAACTGCCTACCTAAAGCATGCAATGAAGTGGCTATGTGTGTAAAATGTGTATACATGTCTGAGATTAATTCATTCGATTTCATGCGAAATAGTTCATAGTCGTGCAAGAGAATGTTCAATCTAGTTTGCTTCACTTCATTTGTACCTTCATAAGTAATGTAAAGCCTATCCTAAATTTCCTTTCCTGATTTACATGTCGAAACACGCATGTAGTTTTCTGATTTTAAAGCACAAAAGAAACTACTTAAACACTTAGCATTTAGTTGTGCTAACTCACGTTCTTCTACAGTCCAATTTACAAAAGGTGTTTGAACTCTTATTCCTTCTATAATTCTAGTAGGTTCTGTATAACCAACCTGAACTAACATCCACATGCAATAGTCTAGAGATTATAGAAATGTAGACATGCGAGTTTTCCAAAAATCAAATGGAATATTATCAAACAAAGGTGGTCTAGTGATTGAGTAACCTTCCATAGTATTTCTACTTCCAAAATTAGCCATGATCGAATTTCAAAAAGTATTTTAAATAGTAATTTTTGAAATTAGCTCTGATACCACTTGAAAGTGTGAATAGGTTATAAGACCTATTGCTCACGTCCCTAGGCTAACCAAGAGGGGGGGTGAATTGGTCCTTTAAAAAATTTACTCTTGGGATTTTGGAAAATTTTAAAGCTAATCGTACAGTACGATCTTACTTCGTACAGTACAAAAAGAATTAATATTTGCTCTTTCCTTAAGCACAGTAATTCAACCATAAAGATAATAAATTATAGAACTGTAAAATGCAGAAAAGTAAACAATGAACAGAAAACACCAGAATTTATAGTGGTTCGGTCAAACACGACCTACATCCACTCCCTAGAGACTCCTTCTCTAGGTATTGCACTAAACTCAAGTGACTCTCCTTTTTCCCCCACAGCAAGGCGGAGAAGCCTTTACAAAATCTCTTCCACCAAACCCGGTGCGGCAGAGAACCGTCATCCTTTTCACCCTCCAAGTGCGGCAGAGAACCGTCATCCTTTTCACCATCCAAGTGCGGCAGAGAACTGAAATCCTCTCGAACAACACTCTTGAAAAAGTCTCCAAGGAACTGGGAAGATGCTTGAAGAACAAGTAAAAAAAATCCTCACAATTGGATAACCTTGTGAATCCCCTCACAATTCTCTCTTGAAAGATCTTTCAATACTCACTCCCAAACACTCTCCCAATCACTCTCTTTAGACTTCTCAAAAGAATTTTCGTAGAAGGATCTCACACAAAGTCAGTTTAAAAGATCCTTATATACTAAAGGCAAGAAAAATCGTCTAAAAATTGAATTTTTCAAGTTTCAGGCGTCCCGATCGTCCCGTACGATCGATATTCGTACTGTATAAATAGTTTAAATCATTGAATAATTTGTCTCGTACGATTCAATACGAACCTAAATCAATGTCATTCGTACCACAAAATCTTCTATATGAATTATATTTCGTACTATATGAATAGTTCAAAAACTGAATGATTCATCCCGTACGAACTAGTATGAACCCAATTTAGTGTCCTTCATACAGCAAAAACTTCTGTACGAATTATATTTTGTACTATACAAATAGTTCAAATATGAACCATTCATCCCGTACGAACCAATACGAACCCAATTCAGTGTCCTTCGTACGGCAAAAACTTCTGTATGAATTATATTTTGTACTGTACGAATAGTTCAATATGAACCATTCATCCTGTACGAACCAATACGAACCCAATGCAGTGTCCTTCGTATAACAAAAACTTCTGTATGAATTATATTTCATACTGTATGAATGTAACTTAGGAAAAATTTCTTGGTATATGGGTTCCGTATGATAACAAATCATACTGTATGATCAGTTTTTTAAAAATATTTCAACTCCCCCATTGTGTGTGTGTGCACAGCTATCCAACTTACAATCACACTTTTTTAGACTCAAGAAACAAAAATAAAAATACAGACTTCATTTACAGTGAACAAATGAATTGAAGTCTTCAGCAATCTGGAGTGTGAATTTCCTGAAAAATTCTTTAGTACACACAACAACAAAACTCAAATAGTTGTTAGGAGAAGAATAAAATAAATAATAAGCTTTTGTAATCATCAAAAAATAACTTGTATCAGAATTCACTTTATTGAACAAATTTAATCGAATCATAACATTCTTTATTTCTAATTTTCTTAGTGATAATAAAGGCTCCCTTTCACTTTCAATTTCAAAGTCTATTTGAACATGTTGTAGTACAAAAGAGTATGTAGACTAAATTTTTTAACATTCTAATATAAAACTCTAGGAACTGACCCCTATTAATAAATAATACTCAAAGTACTCGAGTATTCCAAAACTAAAATAAGAAAACTCACCCATTTAGTGCACTACACCAATCCAAAGAGTCTGGAAAATTGTATAGGTGATTTAAGTAATAAAACTTGAGGGAAGAACATACTTGTCGGGTCATTGGGAAACCTTCCCAAAGTGAGTGCCCAATCATTAGAGTGAAACTCACAAATTCGAGTCAATTGACCCAACAAAAATTAGAGGATGAGCAACTAAGATAAGGGAACTTATACCACTCCATGAAGGATAGCTGAGGTGCCTAAACACAAAGATGTATAAGCGAGCCAAAGCTCCCAAGGCAAGAAAGAATCTATTTTAGTGAGGTTAACTTCTCATTCCATGTTCATCCACATTGGTGAATAATGTTCAAATTCCATAACCCACTACATAAGCAAGCTTGGTAATATATATATATATATATATATATATAAGAAAGAGCAATCAAGATAACCCTTTTATAAAATTTTTAACAATTAATAATCAAAAGTATGAATAAGTAACTCATTTTATTAGCTATAGATTCATCTCATTAAAACATTAGGGGATCGATCCCTCATGGAATCTCATAGTCCTATAATCTCAATCACCTCCCCCATGTGTTAAGATCAATAATGTTTAGTTCGTGAGTTCATTATCGCAAGTATGTTTAAGTGGATATTCCCATGAACCCAATAAAATCTTTTATAAGTTTAGGCCCACAAATGGTAATGACGAGTTTAACCTAAAATAATGACCAATGCTAGATGTTGACTCTTGTGTTTGTGATCTATAATAAGTAGCATGTGAGTCCTGTATTATTAGTGAGTTTGGGATGTTACCCTTATAGAGATAAGATATGGTGTAGGGCGTGCCTACCATAAGTGACTTTGTACAAAGATCCTAAGTTAAAGTCTATTAGAAAAAAGCATGCTCTATATAATATATAGGAAGTGTCACTGCGTTTTAAGTATATTATACTTTTTTATTTGAATTTCATATATCTTAAGAGGCATGCTAACTTTCCAAGACACTTTCATTAGAGCTCACATACAAAGCCACCAAGTTTAGGAATAAAAGAATTTGCATGGAGCTAAAAGGCTGAGTATTGATTATCATGCATGTTAAATGAATTATATTTATACTAATTATCATGTTTCTCCAAAAATACCATTTATTTGAAATCTCTTATCAAATACTACCAAGTTATTTTATTATTCATATTTCTATCAAGTTATACACTCAATTATACAAAACTTCAGTAAATTACCACCACTAAGAGCTTAGTGGGGAACTAGTTCATTATTTTATTGATTGTTAAGCTGATTAATTATTAAAAACTTAATAATTGTGAGTTAAAAATTAAGAGAATTTTCTTATATTATCAGTTATCTATTAGTTAGCGCCATAGTACACTTATCAATCATATCATTATTATCGAGTCCAATGCCTACTAAATATTCAAAGAAATGAATGAGTAACCAAACGAGCAAAGCTACTAGAATATAAAGGAAGAATGTTCATAATCCTATGGATTTCCATGGTGGAAACATTTGTTCATCTCAAAAATAATAACTTCTTATATATTTCCCTTGAAGCCTTTAGTTAACTTTTCATAATCAAATGGACTCTTCCTAATAGCCTAGGACACCAACTTATTTTTCATTCAACAAAAAATTAAAAACCTTAAATTTTTTTCCTTAAAAAATGACATCCACCTATTATAAATTGGTTGTGCAATCCAATTCCTTCACATTACCTTGAGCTCTAGTAACATTCCCTTGAAGTTTGTTGAGTCTTCATGCTTACTTGGGTGTTTTTGGATATTGCAGCTCTTGAGTGGTTATTTACTTGGGATGCCTTTTATTTTGGTGGGCTATCTATTCAAAACTATGTGGTGTATCATTTTATTATGGCATTAGTTATTATTTGTGCGGAATGATTTTATGTTTCTCTCTAATATTTTGGAAATGTCCTTTGGTCTTGCCAGTCCTACTACTCTAATTCTTATGGTTTTTGTGATATGGTTATGAAGAATATGGTTTTTGTGGTTTTGTGGAGTTTCATAATGGTGGTTTTAGTGTTCTTATTTAGTAGTTTGTGTCCTGGTGGTTCTCTATTTTTTAGTGTATAGAAGGGTTATATTTCTAACTGTTGTGTGTCCCTCTTAGTTGGTAATGTCTTGTAGCCTTCTTGGGTGTATTTCTTCTATTGAGGACACTTGGGCGATAGTTCCTTATTCTGATACCATTTAGATTGTTGATGGGTGGTTTTACATTGGGATTGGCCTAGTATCTTTAGAGATTTCCCAAAAATTTGTTTTTTTTTTTTGACACAACACATATGTAAGCCCATATTCTTTGGGTAGTCTTCTATTACTATATTGTGGTGACTGGTTTGAGGTTTGTTTTCTATGTTGTCTCCCTAATATGTGTATTATTTTGGTCGCTGGTGTTAAGGAGTGTTTATAGATTGTGTTTGGATTATTTTGATTGGCAATTTAGGTATTTTTTGGGTTGGTTGTACTGTTGTTTTTTCTAATGTTCTTGCCCAATGGAGTTTCTTTCTTGTTGCTATTTCCTTGTCGATTGGGGCTGGTTTGTTCTGGTGGTTTTATCTTGGGGTAGTGGTCTGTGATGTTTATATGTTGGGCACTACAGTTCTGATGCAGTGTTGTCCATGCCACATTCTGATAGTGTTTTATTGGGTAATTCCTAATGTGTGTTTTCTTGAGTTTTCTTTTGCAAGTTTTGAATTCCCTTTTGGTTTCTCATGGGATTAGCTTGGATTTACTTGATTATAGGGTCTTTTCTGCTTCTTTCTAGTGGAGGTAATTTTTTTGTTGTAGTTGTATTCTACATAGTTATCTTTGTTGGTAGGTGATGTTTCAATTTAAATTTTTGAGCTTTACTATCTAGTCAGTTGGTTTTGTTTTGACTTTTTTTGGTGTAACTTAGTTTGGGATCATGTGCCCCACAAAGTTTTATTTTTATTTCCATTGTAACTCTTGTAGTAGTGGGTTGGTGATCCCTTTAAAGGACTATGCATAATTGTTTTTTGTAATATAAAATCCAACCCATAAATGGGCTTTAACCAACAAAAAAAAAAGAAGAAGCTTTCACCTTAGTTAATTTTAGGATTTTGCAATAATGAAATGCAACCTAAAAATTTCTAATTAAATGAATAACTCAAATAATAAATTCAGATTTTAAAACTAAAAGTGCAACAAAGTATTGTTTTGGGTACTTCTGAGCTTTTGACAATTCAATGCTCCCTACGATTCTTCCTTTGACTGTAAAAAAGAATTTTTAAAATTTAAACCAATCCCATTTGAAATTTTGAAGGAACAACCATGAATAAAATTTAAAATCCCCCAAGAAAAGCCATTTCTTTATTAAAGAGTGCTCTTTAGAGATCAGCTTTCTTGCGATGTAATTATTCATAAATGCTTATCTTTATGTGGAACTTGTAACCTAAATTAAAAGAAAATAAGAAAAAAAAAACTTTATCTTATTCACATAAGGTAGGTAAAATCTATAGAAACATTGGCATTTTTTTAAAAATTCTACTTCTATTTTTGTATTCAATGTAGAGTATCATTTCTATCTTTTGAAGTATTATGTTATTTTCTAAATTATTTTTAATTACAAAAATAAAGTTTTAAAAATTTTATATTGCACAAAAGAATCTAACACAAAGTTTGGATGTGTATTCCTTTATTTATCATGTACTATAGGCCATACAATCTTAAAAGACAAATGATATTCTCTAATGTATTAAAAAATGAACATATTGTTCAAATGATATAAGTATTGTTAATAAAAAATAGTAATGCTTATTTGATTACTAAGCTATCTTTATCTTCTCAATTTGTAACAAATTGCTTATATCATTTGCAATGCTTACTGCATCCTCAGCTGAACCATAAAGCCCTCTCCTAACAAGGCCAGCACAATAGAGTCCATTATTTCCTTTCCAATGTTTGGGGAACTTTTGCTTTGCCAAGCCATCATCACCAATTAGGTAATCATCTTCCTGTATAATAAATAAAGTGCATATGTTAATATATTATTTTCGGCTTCTATTTTAATACTATAATGCTCTGTATTTGATAACTAAAGTGGACCATTCTATTAACTATTCAAAACAAATTAATGAAAAGTGTGCATGCATTGTAAACCACATATATATATATATATATATATATATATATACTAAGTCTAAATGCTTAGATACTTAACATATTTAAAGTATTCAATTTTGAATTAAAACTTTTATGCTAATATTAGATTTATCTAAATTATTTTAATTTTTTATATGAATATTTGATATATTTTAAAAATAAGTAAAACTATAAAACTATATATAATTTGTTAAATATTACTTTATAACACTGCATTTTGATTTGATGTTTATATGATATATACAACTATGCATTATGTTTATTGGATTCATTAGATTTTATAAATGGAATATGATAGATATTTAACTCACATTTTATTTAGATTGAATTTATTTCAATTTTTTAAATATTACTAGAATTTAAAAATAGCTATTTTTTAAAGCTATTTGGAGACAATTCGACTTGCCCAATAAAGTAACCATTTTCC
Organism: Dendrobium chrysotoxum; assembly: GCA_019925795.1. Taxonomy (NCBI): domain Eukaryota; kingdom Viridiplantae; phylum Streptophyta; class Magnoliopsida; order Asparagales; family Orchidaceae; genus Dendrobium; species Dendrobium chrysotoxum. The sequence goes on from CM034297.1 coordinate 11,653,034, forward strand.
TGCAATTTAAATCTAATATTTCTTTAATTAAAAGAATTAATCTTTGTAAGAAAAACTTGGGATTTAGTAGATTTTAGACCAAGGGATGGCATGTGTAGATATAGGCCAGGTTATTAACTAAGCTGAACAACATAAAAGTAATACTTTGCATTATGCACTTCTTCTAGATGATTTTATGACAATTTTCTTGTTAATTTTAATAAAAGAAATTTAGAATATATTAATTATATCATATAAATAGGCTTGTTCATAATATTAGTTATTTTGTTTGGCTCCTTATGAATCCATTTCTAATATATTTACTAGAATTATGAACATAATTAACACATAGTATTCTCTTCAAAGAACATATAAAAATCAAGACTTAGTATATAAGATATTTTAGATGTCTTGTTAAAGAATGTGATGTTAAAGTGATAGAAATTTAATAAAGATAAGTGATACTTGAATAGTGGATGTTCAAGACATTTGATGTATGATAAAGAAAAAATTACAACTTTAGAACTATGACTTATGGAGACAATGCAAAAGGGAAAAAAAAAAAAACTACTTGTATTGGATCCATTTTTAAGAAGTTTATTACTTTAGAAAAAAAAGTTATCTTTTGGTTTAAAACATAATTTACTGTTAATTACTCAATTACGCGATAAAGGATTAGATGTTTATTTTTTTCTTTGCATTGCATCATCAGAAATAATGAAACTATTTTTCTTATAGAAAATAGACACTAAAGTATTTAACTAATTGAAATCAAAAATAAAAATGAATTTAATTTAAATTTACTTTGTATAATATCCATCATAAATAATGCTCGGATATGACATGGAAGGCTATGTAATGCATTTCTTAAATGAAATTTCTAACTTTGTTTTAGTAGTTGGCATGTCTAAAATAAATTCTCATATTTATTCTATATTTGATGCAAGAATGTAGGATAAATATACGTTAAAAACCTTTTTAAGAATAAAATCATAGTCAATACTACAAGACCTTCATAATTATTGCACATGGACTTATTTAGTCAATTAACACAACTATTTTAGGTGGTAGCAATTAGGGATTTGTTATTATAGATGAGTATTCAAGATATACTTTGGTATTTGATTTTAGAAATAAAAATAATGTATTTGATGATTTTAGAAGATTTGCTAAGTATATTCTTAAGAGAATAAGGTTATTTAATTCAACAAATCCAAATAGATCAATGTGGAAAGTTTAAAAATAATTTATTTTTAAAATTATTATGATAAAACAAATCTATGCATAACTTTTTAGTCTCTCTGACTCTCCAATAAAATTGTCTAGTTGAAAGAAAGGATCATACTTATGCAGAATTAGCATGGTCAATGCTTAATGAATATAGGCTACCAAATTATTATTGGGCAAAAGAAGTTAATATTGCATGTTATGTGACAAACATAGCGTATTAAAGAAAAAAATCTTAGAAAAAATCTTTGTAAATTATTTTTTGGAAAGAAATATAAGATTAGTCATTTAAATATTTTTTATGAAAGAATTTCATTTTAAATGATCAGAAATAACTTTTAGATATATTTGACATTAAATTTAAGATGGTATCGACTTAAGATAATCAATTTTTAGAAGAACTTATAAAATTTTTAGTAAAAGTAAACTAATTTTTCAAGAATAAATTCATATCAGATTTTATGAAAATCTATAGATTCTATAAGAAAAAAATTTGAAAGATGATTTTGAGACTATAAAGAAAATAAATTCAAAAGTAAAAGAAAATGATTCCATTCCTAAGGAATTGAGATGTAATAGAAATAATCCAAAAGATTGTAAATTTGTGACCCTTCCCAAAGTGTTAGGACTTGGAGAAATCTTAGGGAAAAGGTAGAATATTTAGCTTTTTTTATCAAAAATTAAACTTTAAAATATAAATGAAGCCTAAAAAAAATTGGATAGTTGTATGGTAAAACTAAATAAATTTGTAAGGAAATAATGGTCCTATGACCCCATGATCAAAATATAGTTTGAACTAAATGAGAGTAAAAAAACTAGATAGCACAAGAAACAAAAATAGGTTAGTATTTTTTTTGCACACTTTGAGGAAATGAAATCAATTAAAAACCTCAATGATGCATTGAAGTGTCATTTGTTCCCACAATATTTAAGGAATCAATCCCACAATGGTTTACTCTCATATCATTTGGAGTTATATTCTTATTTTTGAATTCAAGAGATGATTTTCATATAATTTGCAAGTGCTCAAGGACCACTTAAGATCTCACAAGCTATATTGAAGATGAGATATGAGTCACACACATCATTAAGAAACTTGATCAACAAATTACAAAGGGAGAAGTTGAGGTCAAATATCTGAAGATGATAGTTGCTTAGGCTATACTTATATTAGGGATGTGAGAAGGGATATTTAGATAAACTCTTGAACTTTAACTAAAACAAGTTTTAGCTAAGTTGTTAAAACTTAAAAATAATCATGTGAACCTAGAGGAGTGTAAACATGGGCTCGAGACCACAACATCCACACCCCAAGATGGTTGCCATAAAGGCTTAGTAGCATGAAAGCCACAGAGATGATATGATCCACCTAAGGAACTATAAGAAAGATAAAAAGCCATATGTTTCATAAGACAGGTGCCATCCTAACTTGCAAAGGGTGTTGCTATTGGTGAGACCACTTAGAACTATTTAAAGAAGTAACATGCACTGCTTAGCTTTATAGGGATTAAAGTATGTAAGCCATCAACAAAACCCAACCATAACTCCCTCACACATGTCCATGCCCATAATAGTGGATCCCAAAAAAAAAAAAAAAGAGTTTCAGAGGTGTCTAACACTAATGGAGGTGGTTCCCATATTAGGGACACCCCTAAATATGGCATATTCCATAAGGATCATGGGTATGAAATAGAGGAATGCATTCACCTCCTTAGCTTAGTATAAGATCTACTATGGATAAGAAAGTTAGGGGAATTCATCTGAATTGCCCAAAGTAGGTTGGAAGAGAAGGTACCTATTAAAGATTAACATAATGAGCCCATTAATCCCATACCATTCACATCAGTATACGGCAACAACAAGAACATCAAGCCTTTATCATACTATGTCGCATCGGCTACAAGAATCTTTTTTCTCCATTGTGCCCTGTTAAAACTTAAATTATCATTTAAATATAATAAAGAAATGTCATTTTTAATAATTTCTAACCAAGTCATTTTAGGTCTACCTCTACCCTTCTTAACATAAGTCAAATCTAGTGCATCTACTTTCCTAATCGAGTCACCGTAAGGCCATCATTTTATGTGACCAAACCATCTAAGGCAAGTCTCTCTAATCTTATCTTCCACTAGAGCTACTCCAACCTTTTCACATATATACTCATTTCAAATTCTGACTCTACGAGAAATGCCACTAATCCACCTGAGCAGCCTCATCTCTGCAACACTTTACTTAATATTATGTTTCTCTTTTAATGGCCAACATTCTGCACCATAAAGCATTGTAGGTCTAACCACCATCTTATAGAATTTTCCCTTATGTTTGAGGGAGACTTTTCTATCACACAACAAGACCAAAGCATTCCTCCACTTCAACCATCCAACTTGAATTCTACTAATACTATCCCCATCTATTTCACCATCCTTCTAAATAATAGACCCAAGATATCTATAATGTGTACTCTTATTAATGACTTGATCACCCAAAGTCATAATCCCCCCACTAGAACTATTATTACAAAAATTACATTCCATATATTCAGTTTTAGATCTACTCAAATGAAAACCTTTAGACTCTATGGCTAACCACCATAATTCAAGTTCACCTTTAACTCCCTCTCTAGTCTTATCAACAAGAAGAATATCATCAGCAAAAAATATACACCAGGGTACAACCTCTTGCATATGTCTATTGAGAACATCCAAGACTAAAGCAAAAAGATATGTGCTTAAGGCTGGTGCTTGATGTAATCCAATTGAAATAAGAAAATACTTGGTCAAACCACCTTGTCTCTGGACACAACTAACAGCTCATGCATACATATCCTTAATGACTTGAATATAAGCATTATTAACCCCTTTCTTTTCTAGAACTCTCCATAGCACTTCTCTTTGAACTTTATCAAATGCTTTCTCTAAATCAATGAATATCATAGGTAGATCCTCCTTATTTTCTCTATACTTCTCCATCAAACCACTCAATAAATGTATAACTTCTATAGTAGACCTATCCAGCATAAATCCAAATTGATTTTGAGAAATGTTAGTATCACACCGCAACCTATGCTCCATAACTCTCTCCCATAGTTTTAAAGTTTGAAACATTAACTTAATTTCTCTATAATTCACATAATATGGTGCATCACCTTTATTTTTAAAAATAGGAATCAACACACTCATTCTCCACTCATTTGGCATCTTTTTAGTCTTCAAATAAAATATTAAACTATTTAGCAAGACAAGAAATTCCTTCTTCTCTTAAGCATTTCCACACCTCTATTGGAATATCATTAGGTCAAGTAGCCTTTCCACCCTTCATTTTCTTTAATGCCTCTCTAACTAAACCAATTTTTATAGTAAATACTCTTATTTTTACAAATATCAAATAGCCTTCCCACACCTCTATTGGGCCTCTTTATATCTTTTCAAATTATCAGAATTTTTACAACTAAATCATTTTTTATAACAAATATTCTTATTTTTTATCTTTTCTTGAACATTTTGATTCCACCACCAACTATTTTACTATTAGGAGCTATTCCCTTTGATAATCCAAGCACATCTTTTATAACATCTTAAAGTCATGAGCTACTTTTTCCCATATAACATTAGCTTCCTCATGCATAGACAAAATCTTAAGATCTAGCATCTTACTCTCAAAAATATTTTTTAAATGCCCCCATCTAATCTTAGAATAACATTTTAATTTATTTGTTATTTTCTGCCCCTTCATCTTAAAGTCTAAAACTAATAAGCGATATTGGGTATATAAACTTTCACTTGGAATAACTTTATAATCTTTGTAATCTAAATGATCTATTTTTCTTATAAGAAAATAATCAATCTGAGTTTTATTAAATTCATTCTTATAAGTGATGAGATCCTCATCTCTTTTCATAAAAAAATGCATTAGTAATTACAAAATCATAAGCTGAAGAAAAATCTAATATGGTCTTACCCCCTTTATTATTCACTCCAAACTCATAGCCACAATGAATGCTTTTAAAATTATCTACCTCTCTACCAATATGTCCATTTAAATCTCCTTCAATGAAAATTTTTTTCTCAAGAGGTATCTTTTGTATTAATTCTTCTAAGTCACTCCAAAATTTTAATTTTGAACCCTTATTCAAACCAACTTAAGGAGCATAAGCATTTATAATATTAATAATCTTAGCATCAACAATAATCTTTAAAGCTATAATTCTATCTCCAATTCTATTAATATTTGCAATATTATCCTTTAAAATCTTATTTATAATTAACCCTATACCATTTCTAGTATGACTCCTGCATGAATACCAAAGTTTAAATCCTAAACTATCAATCTCCTTAGCCTTCTCTCCAACCTATTTAGTTTCCCGAATGCATAGAATATTTAGTTTCCTATGAATCATAATATCTATTAATTACATTAATTTACCTTTAAGGGAAATTGGATGTTTAGTTTCATGGACAAGCTTCTTTGCCTACATCCATCCATGATGTGGGAAACCTTACCTATTTAATACTACACCCGGGCGTCGGTGCAGTGGCCCTAACACACTTGTCATTGTATTCAGGCGATACAACACATAACTTCCAGGGAATGCCCTAGCATTAACAAAATGTATTAAAGGATTCATGTCATGATAATTTGACAAGTTTTAAGCTGGCTGTTGACCACCTATTTTAACCATTCACATCGCTATGGAGGAATGTTATTCTTTCTTGAGCTAGACTAGGTATGTCTCAAGATGAAATCCTCAAGAGACCTCATATGTGAGAGGTCAACTTAAAAACCATTTAATGAGAAACATAGGTCATGGTTTTCTTGATCACCTTCTATAAATCTAATAACTTATTAAGTAATTGAGTCTTTAGTGATGTCATGGAGTTGACTATACTATTTACTAACTCTAAAGTTAGCAACGTACTCATTAATACATGAAACTCTTTAAGATAATTTTTAAATATTTTTTTATAAAATGAATTTACATACTTCCTAAATAAACCCAAAAGTATTTCCACTCTATGGTTTAATAAGTGTAAGGAAAATAACTAAATCTTTGATCACCCATTCCCATCACATAGGGTGAGAGCGAGTGAAAATATATAATGATGGTTAATTGTAGAGTTGTGGATGTACCGATCACTTATAATTCTTTCTTCAATTGGCCACCCATGAATACCTTCTTGATAATCATCTAAACATATGATATTGTAATCAATTTGTTATATATATGCCAAAAAATCATGGTGAGAGGTAACATAAGGTAGTCAAGGGCTTGCTACATGAAAGTAGCAGGGAAGGTGGAGACCTTACCATAGGATGCATTATAAGTCAAAGTAGAGAGCGAACCCGCATTATATATTATTAAGGTAGTGGGGGAGGTTATATTTGCATAAGGTGACTTAAAGATAACCTTAAGAATACGCTTGTTGTTTTGCCTATGATACAATAATAAACTTATCCATACATCTAGGGGTGATCTCAGTATCTTTATTTGTTTAGTAACAATGATGTTAGTTATAGATATTGATATTTCCTGCCACAAACTTAATGTCAAAAAGGATGCTCGGCCTATCAAGCAAAAACTAAAAAAAACTATAGCCAACCTAGTTGGGCTCCTCGAGCAAGAATTCTATAAACTACTATGTGTTGATTTCATCAGACTAGTGTAGTTTTGAGTTGGATCTACAATTTAGTAATGGTACCAAGAGAAAGAATAAAGTGGAGAAAGTGTGTTGAATTCATAAATCTAAACTTGATGTGCCCAAATAATGCATACTCACTCCCACGGATAGACTCATTGGTTGATTTGGTGGTGATAAAATTAATAGTCATGAGCTTCCTATATTCAATCTATATTTATCACCAACTAAAAATACACCATAGTGTTGCTGGAAGTTGTCCATCATCATAAGAGAATGCCTATATTGCAAAAATGGTGATGTTGTTTAGCTAAAATAATGCTAGTGTGACCTACCATCATATGATGTATGAAGTCTTTGAAGACCAGAAAGGATAAAATATTGAGGTATATGTGTAAGATAATTTCATAAGAGAAATTCACTAGGAAAAACACATATAAGACCTAAAGGACACCTTCTTAAAATTAAATAAGTACAATATGCAACTTAATCCACTAAGGTTTATCTTAAGTAAATGATTAATGGAATTCCTTATGCTCTTCCTCACCCTAGAAAGCATCATCATTAACTATGACAAATTAAAGATGAACTTGGAGATGAAGTCACCAAAGAATATATGGGACATGCACTCATCAAGCTCAACTACTTCATATTTAAATTTTGCAAAGGCTGTTCACCCTTCATAAAAGTCTTGAGGTGTACCAAATAGAGTGAGAGGCGTGAGGCCACATTTCAATAGCTTGAACTCTTTCTCTCATTGCCACCATTATTTCAAAGCCCAAGGCTAAGAGAAACTTTACTACATAATCTTAAAGTCAATAAGGATTCCATCATCTCATGCTAGTCTAGCAAAAAAAAAAAAAAAAAGAAATGACATATTTATTACATAAGCAAGACACTAATAGGCTTTGTAAGAGGTATGTAATTTTGGAAAAACTAATAAAGGCACACATAATATTAACTTGGTGACCCTAGCCTTATTTTTAATCCCATAAAAGCAATGTTGTTTTAGACCATACTGTTAAATCAGTACTTATCAAGCTATATATCACTTAAGGAGGCTTCTTAAATTATTTGTAGAATAGAGCAAGTTCCAAATTTCCTACACATAACTTACATTTTGATTAATTATTAAATTCAAGAAAGCATGGTAGGAGACCCACCCCGAAGGTGTCATGATGTAGCTTATGATTTAGGATTGCAAGGTCATATAGGTGGAAGAAAAGCATTCCATGAGTTGGTTAGACTCATACAATAGATACCATGTGATGGGAAAGATGACTAGTAGATTGCAAACCCAAAGGGATTTAAAATCAAATTTACCCAACACGTTTTAATCATTGGTGATGTGTTCAAAAAGTTAGCATCTTGTTCAGACTTAAAATGTATGAAAGATAATGAAATGGAGAAGGTGTTGATGTGGGTGCAGTCTGGTGAGTGTAGAGCAACTCAAGGGAGAGAATAGTCACCTATAAAATCATTCAACAAGAATATTTATGGTGACTCATAGTAAAGGATCCTAAAAAAGGTAGGTACAATGTTAAAATTTTAGTCCAATATAGCTGCAACCTTTCCATAAGATCTAACCAACCACTAGCTCATTAACTTTCACTACCTATGAAATGGATCTCATTTGTTTATTTATTCCCTTCAATTGACAAAGAAATTTTAATATATTGAAGGTTAGGTGCTTATCTAAGGGATTGAGATGAAGGTATTGGTTTAAACAACTATCTATAACATCCATTTTTTTCGTGGATGGGCATCAACTACAGATATAGAATCCCTATCATCAACACTAATAATGGGACATAGTTCACCATTAAGAGGATCCATGACTTCTATTAGTAAAAAGGTTTTCACCACTAATTTCCCTCAATACATCACCCCTAAAGCAATGTGAGGTTATACAATGAATAAGCATATCTGAACTTATTAAAGAAAAAGTGGAAGGATTGAAAGATGACTAGGTAAAGACACTCATTTAGTCCTTTCGGAACTAAGGAAAACACCACCCTCAATAGATATACAAACACCGTACACATTCTCCCACGAGGCAAAATTCTTACTATCTGTCGATTAAGAGTTACACAAACTACCAAAGTTCCTCAATACCGAGATTGAGAAACAGGAACTCATTGAGTAGGAAGAGAGGAAAAAGGATGGTATGGAGATTATAGTCAACCCTTTAGAAAAATTTAGAGCTTAAGTTGCACTAAAGTAGGAAGAATTAAGGAGAAGGAAGGTTAAGTGCTATAAACTAAAAATATAGATAGTTCCTTTATAAAAGACCCACTCTATTAATTTTCACTCATCTTATATAGAGTTGTCCTCATATGAAGAATACGAGGTTGTGCATAGTTGGCAAATTTAGAAGTCACAGTTAACTTGCCAAACAAATAGTTTTCCTCAAATCACATTATAAAGAGTCCTTCCTAACTAACCCAAGTATTAGAAATTCAAAGATAATTATTAATAATTTCTTATAAACTTCATAATGATAATGTCATTCTAAAGTAATTATTGAAGAGTTACTAATGAAATCAGGTGTCAAGGAAGAAAGAGGAGCCACCACTTGAGGGGTAAAAATTACCACAACTAGTAATTTGTGAGCTTCTACAAATGTGAAATCTTGTAATGTATGTATTTTAATAAGTGGAATATCATCATAGCTTAATAAGTGAAGACCCTTACTTGGCTCTTCCCGATTGCCACAATCCTTGTCCTAATTTAGCACAACCTCTTTGTCCTTGCACGGATGCATAAAAATAGGCACACATGCCTTGATATTTCTTGCCTTCCCCCTAGTAGGATATACTTCTCCTTAACTTCCTTTTACTTGTGTTTGTATAGAACATTTCTCAGATTTTGACTGCCATATCATCAAACTTGGAAGAGTTATATCAACTATCCCAAGTGAGCTAATAATAAATAGTTGATATATAAGAAAAGTAGTGCTCCAACAATCTAACCCCTTGCTATTATTTATGGCTAGAGATAGTGTATAGGTCATATAAATTCCATAATGAGAATATTGAGAGAGTGTGCATAACTCATGGCATAATAATAATAATGCAATACTTCTTATTACTTGAACTTTGTTATTTGGTAAAGATAATAAATGCTTCTCATCACAAGTAAATTGGGAAACTATATGAAAATACTTATATTCCCAGGTAGGAACCTCATAAAAATCTTATTTAGGTTTTAATTCATTAGATTTACCATGGAGAGCACACACTCAATGCAACACTACCCAAATGGAGCCATGCCCTACAACGTTATCAACAACACCAGCTTGTGGGTATAAAATACTAATCCCTACTAAGTTTACATTATACTGATTCACCTTTTAAGCTTAAACTAAGGTTGCAAGAATCCTCGACATGTTCCTCAAAAGGACTCACTCAAACAAGCTTTCACTCCAGGAGCAGTTTCCCTAAGATAACTAGCATCCTTGCAACATTTGCCTAAAACCAAGGTTGCCTTTCTTCCATGGATGTCTTAAATTAATTGACAAGAAGCACCCACCTAAAGATTGATGATAATCACATCATGGACTAAACTTGTCTAAGGCTAGCAACAGCTTGTCCCTAGGGGTATGACCTTAGAAGACTCACCCAATATGTCAAGCCTCAAAGATTGATCAAAAGCACTTGCCCATGAAAAATCACCTAAGGCACTCTCCAGAGGAGGAGCTTATAATAAAAATAGGGATCCACGTGTATGGCATCAAAGTATTCAAACTGTATGTGTTAGTATGCATTAGTCATCATATATAGTTTTCTATATGTATTCTAAGTCTAGCCTTTTTTTGTAGCCTTATTAATCCTATAAATAAAAGGGGGAAAAAGGCATAATATAGAGTTTATCCTTCTTGGATTATTCACATATATACTAAAGCTTTCCACTAACTTTCCATTCACTTTCCTCACTTGGTACTTTAGCTTGAATCCACCTAAAACCTATTAGTAATGTCTGGTATCATCCATAGATAAATTTGAATCTAATAATGTTATATTAAATTTATAATGAAGTTTATGATAAATTATTTTGATTTATAATATAAGTATCATATGATTAAAAAATTTTAAAATAAATTCATATGAAAAATTAAATATTTCCATCTAAAAATATATAAGTAAACATGTTCAATTTTTGTGAGCAACCTTGGTGCCCTCAATATAGATGCCCTCCTACTCAAAGATATCTCCCCGTTTAGATTTTACAAATAGGTATCAGTCAACACATCTTATTAGATTAAAAAGGAAAGAAGAGCACATTATTGGATAAATAAGAGCTTAAAATGCGACTCTTTGATTTTCTAAAGCATTAATTTTAAAATTAATTAAAATAAATTAAAATAAAAGCATAAGACTATAACAATTAAATTAAATTAAAATTTACTAATCATTACCTTAAGCCACTTTTTAATAGTGCTTCTGTAACCCGTTGCAAGAATGATGGCATCAAAGATGCGCTGCTTCCCGTTCTTGAAGATCACATTTTTTCCCTCTATCAATGATATTTCTGGAAATACCTAAGTATTTATAAAAATGTCAGCAAGAGTGTTTATCATTTTAATTATAAATATTTACAATTAATTTATGTTCCTAATAAAATAGACTGTTTAAGGTATAAGAGTTGATATATTTGTCTTTGGCTTCATTTGAGAGAGCTTTTGGTCACTATTATTTTGCTACTTTCGAAAAAATTGTGTACTAAAAGCATTAAGAAAACTATCCCAAACAAAGCCGCTTCTTAAGGTATTTCTAATATGTTGACATTCAGCATTTTTTTTATTAAAGAAGAATCAATTTTTATTATCTATGTGACTGTAATATACTATTCGATATTTAATAAAAATCAAACTAACTTATATTTAAAATATCATTTGTGTAATATGTTATGTTATAAAGAAAATAAATAAAAATGGTGAAAATAAAAAAAAATAAGAAACATAAAATGAACTAAAGTGAACTCTTGGCATTTAACAATTAAAGGAATGATAAATTGCATTCAATTTTTGGGATTAATAGTTGTAACTTAGAGGTTGATGATTTTAACTTCAATTGTACATCAATATTATTGTATACTCTTACATATCTATACAGGTATTTTTTATGTATCTAGTAGGACAACTCATCGAAGGCAATCATATCGTATGCTTAGGGTATTCTATAGCAGGTGATGTGACTCATCCAAAATGACAAAATCGAGTAATCCAAAATGTATTTAGCGAAGATTTTACAAAGCATTTCCAAACACTTGGGACAATCATCTTGATAGAGGTCAACCACTTGAGATCATTTGCCTTTCAAAAGAACTATGAAGCTCATGTTGAAGGCCTACAATCCAACTACTTGAATTACACTCCTGACGAGTAAGTGATCATGATCTCCCAAACTCAAATTTTCCTCCACTGATAGTCATCTTCACTCCAAGGGACTAGCCCTTCGTGCCCAAAGGTAAAAATAGTCCCCAGGGAATTGACTCCATATGTAGATGATTCACCCATATCATATATGACTCATACATGACTTTCTGAAAGGCTTGCATAGTGTACTCACAAATGAAGACTTACCTAGGGTAATACACCCAGAACCTAGGACCGATAACTATATTGAAGATGTAGAGCACAATAAACACTTGTTAGCTCATGCCATGTTCCATGTACAGTCTGTAATGGGTCATTATTAAATAATTTATTTGAATGTTTTTATGTTTTCATTGTGTATAACCTTTCATTTAGTCTTCTAAGCATTATAAATATAAATGAAGAAGTACATTTCATAGCTTTTTTGGGACATCTCTAGATTTCTTTATTACTTCAAAGATTTTATGCATATATCATAAATCTTTGACATCTTTTTGTGTACACTATTAATTTTGATATCTATCTTACTCTCCATATTTGCGAAAACCTCAACAAGTTCTTTAATTCCTACCTACAAAATTGCTTACTAGTACACTCTAGAGATAGATTAAAATTCAACATCTTGAAAGGTATAGTGAGCTTGGATTAATACTAGTGACACGAAGCCAAGAAAATCTTGAAGTCGAATACAACAAGAGCCATCGATAAACATCAATGCTTAAAACTACATTACGTTGCCTTATAGAGATCGATGAGAGGCTCACTAAAATGATTCAACATGCATTTGGTGGATTACATAGAAATATTCCCACAAAATGCAATCCAAATGACTCCATTAGTTCAATTGTTTAAAGAAAAAAGTAAAAATTAAAGCACTTACTTCAACATCAAATGCAAACCCCACTCCCACCCTCACCAATGATAATAATTTTTATCTACCTTGCTGATGAGTAAAAAAATATATCTTAAATTGACCAATGCATCTTCATGTGAGATCATAGAGCAAAGGTCACTTTAAACAGTAAATTACCCAAGTTGGAATCTACCAAGGGGAGGACTGAATGGTTTGACTATGTCTCCTACATTAAATTGATGACTTCACTACTCAACATCAACTACAACTTGAAGTATTATAGATTCTTTATTGCCTTCAAGGAGTTAGCACTCAAATATTTTATCCATTGTCACTTAAGCATGATTACCTCTTATACAGAATTCACGAGGTTGTTTATTACCTATTTTGCAAGCACTTAGAGACCTCTTAAGAGCTCACAAGCTTTTTTGAAGGCATGTTAGGAGCATGGAGAGACACTACAAATCTTTATTATTTGGTTTCAAAAGGAAATGCTTAAGCTAAAAGAATTAAAGCTAGCTATCACATAGGCTCAACAAATATAGAACCTAAGTTAAAGCTCATTTCAATATACATTAGGATTATAGCTACCCATGATATTGGCTTAATTACTTGGCCTCACCAACAACTATGATGACTTTAAAAGTAAAATCATGTGTTTGTGTTTTCTTTAACTACTCATCATAAAGACCTCCCCATCAAGACGAATCGACTCCGTAACCAAAATTATGCTAAAAGTCACAAAAGTAACGTTAATGTGGATATAAGGCCATATATATTACATGGTTAGCATTTCCTAACCCATAGAGAGCACCTTGCATGGGAGGCCATTTAAAATAGCAAGGCCACTCATACCGCGTGTTAATGAAGTTCTTTGAATAACTCGCCTCTATCAAGAAGAATGTATGCATCTTGCTCCTTGCTATTGACCTTAACTCTCCTATTAGTTTCTTTTCTTGACCTAGTAAAGGCCATTAAAAATAAGTATTATTTTAGGAGACCAAAACCCATGAATTCAACTACCTACATGAGGGACACATTTAGATGCTACGTATTCCATCAAGGTCATAGGCATGATGCTGAGAAGAGTAGGCATTTTGATGGACTACTTGAAGTCACTATTAATGTGGAAAACTAAAGGAGTTGATAAAGAGAGAGTCACTTGAGTAGCACATACAAAACTTGAAGTAGAAAATTTTCTTCCTTAAAAAGTCAACCATGCAATATAATCCTCTAAAATATACTTTTGGCACATGTTTAGGCTATCTCATTTGATCCTTCTCTCCATGTAAGCTTCCTGATGCTTCTTAAAACTTTAAGAAGGGCAAGCAGTTTTCACCTAATTTAGAGAAGAAATGGTTGAACATGACAACTTATACAGTGAGTTACTAGATGTCATTAAATTATTTTGGTAATAGCAACATAAGGATTGCCTTAACCTTATTTGAGTTTACTTTGATGTCTTAGGGTATTTAGAAGGTGATGCCACCTACCACCAACATAAACTACACCATCTCTTCTCCAATGCCTAAGTGTAGATTAAAAACTTAATAACCTCGATACTTTTTTAAGAAGAATAAAATAAGGAATGGAAAGACATCAAGAAGAATCTAAGATGAACCTAACAAAGATAACCCATCAAGGAGAAAGTGATGTGGGATTTTATGACTTCAACTTGATGTTTACAACTATGCTTCTAGGTTTACTCTATCCAAGCTATCACTAACTACCCAATTAAAGTTGTACTTACCAAATTAGGTCACTCTAGTAGACCACTAAAATGATTTGTGGTGTTAATTTAGTTCCGAATCACTTAAATGCTAGTAAACACAATCATGGCCTAAGCACTAATTAACTTCCTTATGATACTTATGACTAGATGAACGCAGAAAAGTGTCCAAGACAAAGAATGGACTATGTATGTTGGTAGAGCATCTTTGATCCTGGAATATGGGATAAAGAATGGACTATGTATGTTGCTAGCTATTATCCGTAGAAACCCTACATGAATAATCATCACATAGGAAACCAGTATTAAATTTCCTATCATAAAACATTGGCCCAAGTATGAGACTTTGACCATTGAACTATGATTCACATTAAGGATAGGAAGTACTCTGCTAGTTATAATTTTGATTCTTAATTAAGTACAATAAAAATAACTAGAAAATATGGTGTGTAGGATGAGATGTTATTAAAATATCTCTTCAAAGTAGATGTTAAGATTATTAAATTTTCCTACTTCAGAAAATACAAATTCTAAGGAAGAAAAATTAACTCATCAACCTAATATATAAATAGGGCAACTTAGATGAGTGAAACTCCTTTAAAATTGTTAAACCCACAATTGATGAAGAAGAAGAAGAAGAAGAAGTCATACACTTGGAGAAAAGTCATTCAACCTTTCGATGGATCCATATTTGGAATATCTTAAGACTAAAAACAAAAGCAATGAGGTAGGTGACCTGACCCAAGGTGATTCAAAATGAAAGTTGCATAGTGCTTTTTAATTAGGAGAGAGTTACATAGAATTTCAACAACATTCATTAAGCTATGATGCATAACAGACAACTTACAGAGAGAATGCTCATGAAAGTAAAACTTGACAAGTATGGAAGCCATTTTGGAGAAAGAAATCTCAACAAGTGAATCCAATAAAAAGAATATCCTAGCACCTCAAGTCATGTATCATGTACAATCTATTATGGGTTATTATTAAATATTATATTTGTATATTTTACTTTTTCATTATGTGTAATCTTTCATGGAGCCCTCTAATTGCGATAAAAAAGGGATAAGGAGGCACATTTAAGAGCTTTTTATTGGAACAACTCTAGAACTCTTTGCTACTTTCCAAATCTTTTGAACATATTCCAAAAATTTGGTATATTCAAAGTCTATTCTACATTATGATCTATCTCTCTTTTTCTATCAATCTCACCAAAGCCTCACTAGGGTCTCTAATCCTTACCAAGAAGATTGCTTGCAATTAAACTAAGTTGTTATCCATGGATAGATTCATACCCAATAATTATAATTTCCTAAAGGTTTCATGAGTGTTCAAATTATAATTATAAATTATTTTCCAAATAAAAATAATCAAAATAAAAAAAATAGCAGGTTTCCTTGACATAGTTTAACCTGATGTGAACAAAATGATTTACAAATGCTTATGGTGAAAACTCAAAATCAAAGAAAATTAATGGTGACATTTGAACTTAGATGAAATTATTTTAAAATAATTAATACAAATAATTCAAACTCCATAACCAAAAATTTAAATAAGAGTTAAAAATGATTTAAATTAAATCATTATAAGATTTGGTTGTACCTCAATATCTTGAGATTTGATCTTTGAAAATGTCCCAGCATCCAAAACAGGGTAGATTGGGGAGTTAATTTTCAAATAAATAGGTCCCTTACTTGGCCTGTGCAAACCATATTTTGAGGTGTTTCCAAACCACAAGTAGCATAAGAAAAGAACTATTGAATCAGCCCAATTAATTGGCAAAATTTTCATAAGAAACATTGCAATACTCCATATCTCCTTTGTTAGCAGATGAAGCTGGACGCATAAATTAAAATGTCAAAATGTATAAAATTATATACAACATCATGTATTTAAAAAAATGGAGACTAAGAAACATTAACTATATGATGATGAATTATCTTCTTAAGTAAACTATGGGCAAATTTTGTTAGGCTTGTTGCTTTACATTATAAAAAAGTTGCATCATCAAAAATTAACCAATTCAATGATTTGAACGCCCAAGAAACTGAGATTTAATAAATTATTGATGTTTAAATGAAATGTAATGCACCTAATATTGCTTTCCATCAATGACAAATATTCAGCGTTCACAAGCCACAAACACTTAAAGTTCTAATCTCTCTATTAATAAAATAACAAAGTAGGCTACCCATTATTAGTTGATTTTATATATTCTCATTAAATTTAAATTGATGGTTATCAAAAATTACTTTATGATGTGTGATAACCACTAACATCTATAGTTTATCTTCTTAAAATGTTGGTCATCTCACCTACTATAAAAATTACCAATCCAACCACCCATTATCACTTGACTTTTGATATTTCCTACCAATTGCCATGAAATGTCTACCAATAAATAACATCCCATTTTTTCCAAACATAAATATATAATGCTCATCATATCGCAGCCTAATCTCTTTTCTTATTAGGAGAATATTAAGCAAATCACTTAAATTGCCCAACTTCTAAAATTCCTAGTAAACTATATTTTGACACTTAATACCATATGATAAATTTGACATCTCATAGCTCCTACCTTCAAGGAAAAATTTTTCTTCAATTTAAGTTAATTATATTTGTCAACATCTTCTCATGTTGTGGGTGATGGTGCTCTTTGTATTCCTTGACATTACACTAATGACAATATTTCAAATTTTCAAGTAGAAATTAGGTGTTACATATATACTAATTTCAATTTATTTTCATACATGAAAGATATTTATGCAATCTTATTTCAATGAATTATTTTGTGATGCAATAGTTTAGTTTTGATTCTGGTAACACACGAAATTTATCAATGAATAACTATGACTTTCAATGATGGTACACATATATACCACATTAAACTCTATGAAGACATTAATGACCAATTAATATTTCCTTGGTCACTTTCTAATCAAGAGTGACCCATCTCTTTGGAAGGTTTATGAAAGAAAATCATGAATCCTTCACGTGTATTAGGTCAAATCTTAGGAGAAACCTTGGCTATTTCTTTGAAAGTGCATTCATATTAACATCTTAAGCACTATTATATCTAAGAAACTCATCCATTTTACCATCAATTAACATATTAAGGAAAGTCACTTCACCTTAATTATTGTAAAATTGTTAAGGTGGTTGTTCCTAATATTAGCAATTTTGCACCATAATAGCTTTTCCATATGTCATACTAACTACTATCCTGCGAAAGACTAGCTTTTACATAATTCAGAAAACTTGTGGTAGTATCATATTCCAAGTTATGATCATTCATAAGGGGATTGGATTTGACCTATTCTGCTTAAGATTAAAGTCATGAAGTACAATTCTAATGAATAATCTAAGATATGTAAAAAAACCCCTAGCTAGTTTGCTCTCTACCTTTTCCACTACTAATTAAAATCTTTGAGTTACAATCTAATGAATAAGTAATATTTAACAAACTATTTGTTGGATTTTTTGTTAGCATCTCTCACCACATGTAAAGTTTAAGGGTTTAGTCACTTGACTAATAACATAAGACATGCCTAATTCAAAAATTTTTAATAATCCACTTTATTATGGACTACAATATATATGAACAACTTAGGCTAATAATTGAAAGAGTTTGATTTAAACGTGTCTAAAAAACTCTAAACCTATAGTGGAATTTATGGCATGGATTTGAATCAATGTCACACAAAGGTAAGGAAACTACAAACTACCTATGTTGATATAAAAATTGGGCTAGTATTGGCATTATTCCCATTCTAAGGAGAAATACACTCTTTTTTCACACTTCAACATAATAACACTAAGGAAATCCTTAAAATTTTGACAACAAGAAATACATCTAAAAATTAAATAAAAGAAAAGTAATTTATTATTAAGTATTAAAGGCACATGAAAGGTGTGAATAAAAAAAATATAGTATTTTCATTACATAGAAAATGAAGATTAATATTATGGTACAAAAAGAAATTCTAGCTGTCACCTACATGATGTCTATAATTTCATCATAAATAGAGGCATCCTTTGTTGTCTCACTCTACGTAAAATCCATTAAATTTTGGGAAATTTGTTAGACCTAAGCCTGGGCTTATGATGTATCAAAAGAAATCATTTAGAAAGACTATCCAAATCTTTACTATGATACTAAATTTTTCCACAAGATTTTTGGGTTTGCTCATGGAAATGGCATTGATATAACAAATTTTTAATGTTTTTATAACTCTTCATTAAACCATCTCCCTTACCTCAAACTAATCCTTCCGACAATATCATTCTTATCCAACTAAGTATACAACTTGTTCTTTTTAATTTTGAGATCCATCTTCTCAACTTCAACTACATTTAAATTGTTTGGTCTCTAATAAACTCAACTAGTTCCTCAATTATCTTACCTTGAGTATAATTATTATTCTATCTCTATTAGAAGTGGAGCTTTCATGATAACTAGCCTAGTCTAGTAGCTTTCAATGGCCTTTAAAGTCATTAATCTTAGGCTTTAGCATCCCACGGCCTAACACACCTCATACATACTTAATCCTTAGAATCTTCTTATTCTAATTACTAAGCAAATTATCCTTCTTAGCATAAAGCTCCAATTTTTAAAATAATTTTAAAAATTTTAAGACATAATAATAAACTAGAATAAGTGTTAAAAATGTTAGATATTTAGATTATGGTTACTTACAAATTCATTTTTCTATTAATTCCTTGTGTAAATAAGATTTTGAATCTCATTTAGACTATACTCAAAAATATTGATCCCCTTACATGAAAATGCAATATAACATTACCACCAATTTTTTTTTTAGAAAGAGTATGGTTAACCCCTATGTAACATTTATAAACATTTCATGCACTAATGCTAATATTCACCAACTTTTTTTCTGGGTGTGATGTCTCTTCCTTCTTTAAGTAATCTCACTTTATATATGAACTTGGTTCACCTACTATAGTATACTAAACCATAAGGAGATCAAAGACTCATTAGCATTTGGCTTGGTCCAGACACCTCCTCTAGAAAGACCTAATTAGAAACCCTTTAGGATTATTATAAAAAGCTAAAGTTAGGTTAATTTAAACCTAATATCCACCTAAGCATGTAGGAAAACTAGATCTTCACATTTTTCAAACTACCCATATGTATGCATTTAAAACATATAGCAAACTTTATCATTAGTCAACATGTCACCTTTCATGTTGGTAAGCTATAAGTGGATTGCCCTGTGCCTTGTATGTCAAACCTTATCCTTAACTATTGATTGTAGTTGAAGATATGATGACGAAATTGAAGGTTAAAATAATTGTGAAGAATTTTTTTATGATGTGGAGAAGTGATTAGTAGTTCAGGGTAGAGTTCTAATATATTTTAAAGGGCATGGTGAAGGTAAAATCAACATCAGCTCAATTTATGCTAATTTGAGTTAGTTTAATTTTACCCTTTAGGGAATTGGTTTAATGAAGAGTAAATAGAGGGGAGTAGATGTGAAGGATTAGTTTATGATATGAAGTAATTATCTAGAGTTTTTGGTAGAATTTTCTAAGATTTAAGCTTATGTAGGGCTGAAAAGTAATACTTAATGAATGGTAGCCTAATACGGGTTGAGAGTTTCTAAATGTGGTTTAGCTTTACACTTATGGCTTATATTGTGGATGGCTAGTCTTGAGATATGGCTAAGGCATAGAGGAATATACTAGAGTGGATTGAAAGAATATTTAATAAGAATAAAATAAGCATAAAAGAAAACTAACTTATCCCACCAACATTAGTTGAGGTAGGAAAGCAAGATCTAACAAAAAAATGAACAACCTTCTCTACAGTTTTTTATTATTATAAAGCTAACATGGTTTATTATATATTAGCATTATTTGTAGAGTTACAATGACTACAATATTTGAGAAAAAAGAATGCAATGTTTGAGGTAAGGGAGATGAGTGACCAATAATGGTGAAAGGTGCTAACCACCTTCATTACATCATTTTATCTCCAATATTCATTAACTGACCAACACATACATATTCTTTAAAATAAAATGTAAAGATTTTAGATCCTAAAACTAAAATTAAAATATTAAAACCAAACAACTAATTATTTCAACTTGAATGTGCACTTATGATGAGCCTTGATAAATCTTTCATACTTTAACACTTTTGATGGTTTCTTGATTCAAATGATTTTCTACATCAACTACCCTCCCTAATATTTATCATTACAAAAAAAATTACCCTCTCAAGGGTGCTATAAACCTAACATAATGTAATGAATGAGATGAATTACAATTATATTAAGTGTCAACAATGATGTTTAATTTGAAGATGGGCACATACAAGATTTTGACAATGTGCTTAGAGGGAAACATTATAATTCTATAATAGTGTGTCCACAATTTCCACCGTGAATTCATTGTCAATCTAGGGGAGGTGGAAGTTGACAATACAGTGCTTGGAATGGAATTTGTTTTAATTGCGATGTGATAATTGTTATATGAATATTCAACAAATGCCAAAAACTTTGTCCATTTCATAGTGTTTCCCATGATGAAACAACGAAGATCATAGTTTGTTTATTAAGTGTGCCTATTGCTGTCGTCTAGATGATGAGCAATACTATTGTATTTAAATTTTGTTCCCATAGCTTTAAACAATTATTTTCTAATTAAATTAAGAAATATATAATCCCAATTTGAAATGATAATCATTGGTAGTCTTTCATCTGTTAGCTGTCAAAATGTCAGTAACATTTGATCTGCAAAATGTGTTGTAGAGCATGAAAATTGCCATATTTTGTGAGTTAGCCGTTGCAACCATGATCACAATTTGATCATGAGATTTGAGTAGGTGAATGATTAAATTTGTCATATTGTCATCTAATATCGCTTATGGAATATGAACTGGTTAGAGGAGACTAGCTGGCACTATTGGTTAATACTTGCTGAGTTTGCGAATCTGGAAAGAAGAAATGAATAGTTAATTATGTCATGATTAAACAGTAAACGTCATGTTTGCCTGCCAACAAGGTTAGAGTGATACCCAGATAGTAAATCATATTTGCACACTTGCAAGCTCATTTCCCTTCTCACTCGTAAATATATATAAAAAATTTTGGGGGAAAAGCATCACCACACCAACTTATATATGTTTATTATTAGTATAAATGGAGCAGTAAGCAAACATAAAGAAAATGCCTTAATGTATTAGCTGGTTTTTTCCAACAAACAAGAGGCATTGATGGCTACTCCCTACCACGCAAACACTATCAATGCGCCATCTTTTTCCAATAAAGGTGACAAGGTTTTCATCAATCTATTTGTTTTTTAGCAATTTAATGTCATGTCAGGCTTATTTTTATTCTTTTAGGGGTAATTCAACTTGTTTATAATGTTGTCGATGAGTGGTGAATGAGTGAGTCAGTAGAGTTTTAATGAAACACAAACGATGACCAAATGGGATCATGGGTGCAAAATTAGGTTGTAAGCAAAGGATGTCTAAGGTTGTGAGTGAAGTTGAAATTTGATCAATTTGGGAGCATTTACAGCTTATAAATTCAAGACATTCTTTAGTTGCTAGTCTTCTACTTCTATTTGAACCTTTCTATAATGCTTAATAGTATCAATAACAGTCTGTATTTCAAATTATAGTCGAACTTTTTTTTTTCAAAATGGTACAGACTGCTTCTTATCGATGTGGCAAAAAAAATTATTTTTTGTGATTATAATGTTCTCAGTTTGATGGGTCTTATTTGCCATAAAATATGCTCTTTAGGTACTCTAATATTACTTTTAAAGACTTGCACAAATGAATTCAAAACAATTTAAATTTTGCTTCAAAGAGATATTTGATGTTATGTAATATGTTTTCACCACTACTCAAAAGATGAAAATAACATTCATTTATTTGTGTATCTCCACTCCACTATTGAAATGACTTAATTTCTTAAAAGGTCAAAATTGTGCAAATGACAAAAAATTTAAAATCTTAGGTTGAGAAAGATATCAAAGTTTGCTACAAAGAAAATTAACAACCATAATTTTATTTGGCTGATAATTTTTAATACCTTTCAAATATTTATGTCGTGTAAAATTGCTTTCTATAACAATAATTTTTAAGGTTTGTTCTAGATTTAATTTAAGCTATTTCACAAGACACCACAACAATCTCTTATTTATAAATAGTACATAGGTTGATGTGGGTTGTAATCCTACAATAGGCCCATTGAATAAAGGAATAGGATTCATGTAGTTTCTCTCTCTCTCTCTCTCTCTCTCTCTCTCTCTCTCTCTCTCTCTCTCTCTCTCTCTTCCAAGAAGCTCAAGAAGACATCATCTTCCTCAAGAATTTCATAACAAGTGGTATAAGAGCCTCATGGAGGTGATCAACGAGGAAGGAAATGTTGTAGTAATCAAGAAAGAGAGGCCATCGTGTAGGGGCTTTGTGGAAATGAGATGAAGATGTACGGGATTGTGCCTTGATTTCAGATGAGCGAGATCAGTGCTGTGGGCATGGTCGCTGGAGCCAGGCGGGAGTAGGGATAGAAGATGGAACATGGGGCTACAGCGTGGGCAACTCACACGCTCAGAGTTTGCCAATGCACTGGCAGCTAGTCGGTCGGGCGATCGCACATAAGTTGATATACAGGCGAGCGCTATGTCGAACAAGCGAAGGAGGCCGAAGGCGAGTCTGGGCGGGGCATGCGGATCCAGCCGGAGTCATGGTGTGGTCAGGCGTGCTGCGCAGGAGTAGGCCATGCAAGCCTGTGTTGAATGGGACGATGAAAAACACAGATTGCATTGTTTTGCACATGATCTAGGCTTCGGGTTTGGCCAGCTAGACTGCAAGTTTTGAATAGGTTGGTGTGAAGTTTCTTGCAGTTGTTTTGGTTTTACATGAGAAGAAGATAGTTACAGAAGTGTTGCTGCAATAGAGGGGAAGGAAGTGAGAGCTGGGAAAGAGGTGATTGTTGAAAGTGACAATGATGGGGATGAAGTTTGGAGGGTTAGCACCGCAGCCTCCGATGGGAGCCATAAGGACGTTGGATCTTCTTTCAGGTTTGGGCATCTCTACACAAGGAAAGGGAATCAAAGAATGGTGAGGCGCTAGAGCCGATGCTAGAAATCCTTGACGGGAAGCTAGTTGAGGAAGTAGATGTCAGGACAAAGGAGGAGAATTCGGTCCCATCCTGTAAGTTCGAGTAGAATATTGACGGATCAGGAAGCCAAACTTTTACAATGAGAGAGCTATTGAATAAGTTGAAGAAGAAGGAGATAGGCAAAGGTAGAGTGGAAACGCAATAGAATTGTGTGCATGCCATTTTGAATCGGGAGCTGATGTCGTGCGGAGGTCAGAACAGGCGCACGTAAGCACATATAGGAGCACCGATGTGGGTGTTCGGTTGGAGCGGAGCATACTGGAGGTATTTGCACGCAGGAGGCAATCAAAGGCAGTACCAAACTCGGGATCGAACAGGTGGCTCGTGTGAAGTCACAAGTTGGAGCATGCATGGGTGTCCAAGAATACTGGCTAGCCGGAGGGTGTTCGGGCGGAAATGGGCTCCGCTCGGCTGATTTGCTCGTGGAGGTAGTGTAGGAAGCCGATCAGATCGTAGCAAACGCACATGTGATTTTTTTATTGCAAAATCTGGAGCAAGTTTAAGATTGTTAAGGTTTCGTCTAGATTTTGTTTAAGCTCAAGACACCACATCAATCTCTTCTCTATAAATAGTACGTAGGTTGATGTGAGTTGTAATCTTGTAATAAGCCTATTGAATAAAAGAATAGGATTCCTGTGGTTCCTCTCTCCCTCTCTTCTCTCTCTCTCTCTCTCTCTTCCAAGAAGCTCAAGAATTTCATAATGATAATATTGTTTTCTTCATAGCAACTTCACAATCAACTTTATAAAATATTCCAGCTGTCCCGAACAGATGTTTGGGATAGCTACTACTTTTTGTAAGATATTTGTAAAACTGTTATGGAGAAAATAAATTTTTTAAAGTTACTGCAAAAAATTAACTTTATAGTTAAATATTTTTTAAAAAGCATTAAAAAAATAGTGATCAAACGTAAATAATATTTGTGATCCGAAAAATAAAACATTAAAAAATATTTGTGATCTTTCGCAATCTTATACTTCTCTAGTTTTGTGTGATGCGTGATGCTCGGCTTTATTCCGTAAACGAGAAAACTATTCTGCTCGGGGCCAAATTTTAGAATGGAGCCTACTATTTATTAAAATTAGTTTAAGGAGCACATTTTAAAAAAAAATTTAAAAGGAACAAAATAGTCAAATGATTTAGCGTATTCAAAATAATAAATATGTCAAATCATTTAGCTTGTTTAGAATAAGCCACATCACATGGCGTATTCAGTTTAATTTATAAAAAATTAAATAAAATCAAATGACACTAGAGAGAGAGGAAGAGGCGGAGAGAAAATTTGGCCGCTTAAACTTAAAAAAATCAAATAACAGGGAGAATGAGAGAGAGAGAGAGAGAGAGAGAGGCGGAGAGAGAATATGGCAAGTAGAGGGGAAGAGAGAGGCCAAGAGGGATAAGAGAGAGAGAAGAGAGAGACAGTCCGACAGAAGGTTTTTTATTATTAATTTAAAATTTTATAATAAATCAACTTATTCTAATTATTTACTTTATTTTTTTATAATATTTACATAATTTAATTAATATTATATTTATATTTTATATATTTTAAAATAAATATAATAGTTATAAATATTTAAATCTTATAGTTATAAATATTTAAATAATTTTTTTATAAATAATAATTAAATTTATAAATATTATAAGATTTATAAAAAAACTAAATGATTTTCATATTAATTAAAAATTTAAATATTTATAATTTTTAAATATTTATAAACTATAGGATTAATAAAAAAATTAATTAATATTTATTAAAAAAGCATTTAAATATTCATAACTATTAGAGTTAAATATTTATAAACTATAAGATTTATAAAAAAATTAATTAATATTTATAACTATTACATCTATATTAGAAAGTAGGCCAAATTTTTATTAGAATGAAATTTTCTTTCCTAGTACATCTATACCAGTGATTTAATTTATTAAAAAAACTTTTAAATATTCATTCTAATATAATTTTGATAAAAAATAGATTAAAAATATAATTAAATACTATTTTTAATAATAATAATAATAAAATATGTTCTAAACAAATTTTTAATATTACTAATTTAATTTATTACAAAAAAATTTAAATTTTTATAAAAATAAATTAAAAATGTAATGAAACATTATTTTCATTTTCATTACATCTATATTAAATGGCCTAAAATTTTAATTAAAAATATATTTTTATACTTGTTTGTTTTAATTAAATATATTTAAATTATATTATATAAAAAATATCCCCAATCTCTCCCCTTTTTCTCTCTCCGCCTCTTTTTCTCTCTCTCTAGTGTCATTTGATTTTTTTAAGTTTAAATTGAATACGTCATGTGATGTGGCTTATTCTAAACAAGCTAAATGATTTGGCGTATTTACTATTTAGAATACGCCAACATTTGGCTATTTTGCTCATTTTAAAATTTTTTTTAAAATATGCTCCTTAAACTAATTTTAACAAATAGCATGCTCCATTCTAAAATTTGACCTCTGCTCGGATTCCCTTTAAATATATAACCAAAATAGAAGAAAACAAAAATCAAAAATTATAAATCTATAATCACACCGACAAAAGGATCTGAGGGCAAACCTGACTTCGCACCACAATTGCGCATCGGGCCCCATTCTCTGCGAGGTCACATGCGACCTCCATGCCTGAATTACCACTCCCAACGACAAGCACGTCCAGCCCCTCGTACGCCTTCCCGGTCCGATACTGCTGGGAATGAACAGTCTCGCCTTTAAACTGATCCAAACCGATTATCCCGACCGGGAGCACGGGCTCATCATTCTCCCCTGTTGCCACCACCACGAACCGAGCCTCGTATTCCTCCACCTTCCCACTCTCAAGGTTGGCCGCCGAAACTCGCCACCGCGCGGCCGCCCAGTCGAACTTGGCTGAGTCGACTCGGCGGCTGAGTTTGAGATGCTTTGCCAGCCCAAACGTCGCAACATAGTCATCGAGGTAGCTGATGAAGTCGGCGCAGGGGAGGAAGGTGGGGGATGAGGGCGGGTATGGTAGGAGAGGGAGTTGGCAGTACTGCTTGGGGAGATGAAGGTGGAGGCGATCGTAGGTACGATATCGCCATAGCGGAGCAGTCGAGTCATCTCGATCGAGGATGAGAACGGGGATGTGTTTGGTGGTGAGGCAGGCGGCGACGGCGAGGCCTGATGGCCCAGCGCCGATGATGAGGACAGTGGTGGAGAATGTCGTTGCTGGACTCTGCTCCATTTTGCTAAGAGACGGTGAATGAATGAGTTGAGCGTATGTGTCTATGCTTATATAGATGTCAGAATTTTATTTTAATATGTGGTATTTTGAATATAGAAAGTTAATATACATAACTTAAAATTTTTATGTAATTATTTATTTAATTATTATTCTATTATCTAAATTTTATCAAAATTTATTCTAGTACCTATTTTACTTTAATTAAAATAATAATAATAATAAATCTTATTTAATTGTATATAAATAAAAATAAATATTTTGATGTTACATTTTTTTTCCTAAATTTTGTATCTCCCAAAATATCTTACATATATAAATATATAAGATTTTGTGTTATGTATCTAAATCCACAATATTTAATGTAAATGAAATAAATAGTTTTTAATGTTGATTGATTACTTAAAAATCAATTTTAGGGACCATCCATCCAAAATGGAATAAATAAAATTTTATTTAGAATCTTTCTATTAAAATCTAAATTTTAAATTTATTATGAAATAAATTTATTATATGAATAATTCATTATTTTTAATATTTATTTATCATAAAATAAATTATTATTTTTAATTTATCACAAACATTTAATATTTTTTTAAATCTTAAATATATGAGATATATACTCACATATGCCTTTTTAGAAATGCAACAGGTAGTCAATGAGTTATAGTGGAATAAAGTGCATCTTATGAGCCCACAAAGGAGCTTGCTCAAAGATCATGAAATCCAGCTTTATACCATAGTCAGTAGCGTCCAACTCACCACTCGCCCCTCGCTGTAGAACTTGTCGTCGACGTAGCTCATTATGCACAACGGGGGGGATCTCTTTGTTCTCACTCCCCACCTCAACTATAGGGAAGGTGCCTACACAAAAGATTCCAAGCTCATCCTATAATAGCCAACAATGGAATTTATTTACCCCATAATTCAAGCTCACTCACCACTCTCTTCTTGAAAGGTGAAATCAGACTCTAGTACAAGGCACTAATGATTTGGTGGTGTTTTCCAACCTGAGTTCTCTCTTTTTAAGATTCCTCAAAGGACTCACATGTACCTACTAGCCTGTACTCACTTGACACTTCACTTAAAGACAAATATGTTAAGTTCAAGGAATGAAACTTCCCCTGCAACCAGCCCGAGTGTAACACATATCTACAGTAGTCTAAAGATTCATTGGGTTTTATATTTTATATTCATTTATTGATAAAGTGTGAAGAGGATCATTTTAGATATTTTAGCATTTTAACTATCATTGGAACTTATATTACAGACATTTAAGCTAGCAGATTAATCCCCCACCCCTCTCTCTCTCTCTCTCTCTCTCTCTACTCTCACATAGGTTTTTATGTCATAGCTTAGAACTTGCCTATTATTATTGTCGTGTATCACCCATGGAAAATTTTTTATCCAAATCATACAAAGTTTTGTAAACATGAATTAATGCTAGTATCTAGAACAAATGCCTAACTTGACAAGAAAAAAAAATCCTGCACCCTTGGTGATCATGGAGAAACCCAAATATAGTACTCATTGAGACCTTACGAACATGAAGAAAGGTTCACGAAAATGATCCAAGATGTCCCGACAGAGCACCCTTTAATGATCATCTAACTCAGCAACACATCGTATGAGGCAAAATAATATAGCACTAACATCAATACCTATCCCTAATCCCACCATACAACGATGAATAACGAAGAGTACAACTTATTAATTTAATAAGTTAGAAGAAATTATAAATCAAATTTAACCAATGCCTTTCTTGGGAGATGGTGTAGCAATCTAGGATCCCTAGCTTGTGATGTTGATGATAACAAATATTATTGATTGAGATTTTATTTCTCCTAGCATATATATTAGATATTACTTTTGTCTATTCCCACTAACATTTCTGGTAAATCATACACCGCTCAAAATTACTAAAGACTCAAATTTGTGATGAAATTTTTTTGACCTAATTGTACCGTACGATTATGATTGTACTGTATGATCAGTTATACAAAGAAGATGGTTAACGACTAATTGAATCAATAATGTTATTAAACTAATCATACTGAACTATTTATTTTGATGTGAAAGATCCTAGCCGCCAGATAAATCAAGTAAATTTTTTTTTAAAATGAATTTTGAACTAATCATTCTGTACGATACTAATCATACTATATGATAGTTGAAATCTTATTTAAATTATCCCCCATGATTAGTCAATTAAATTAAGGCTTATTAAATTTGGCTAATTGTATTGTACAATCTGAATTGTACCATACGATTGACAAAGACATTTGGTCATCCCATAGACCGTATGAGAGAAAACCTATAATTTTTAAACTATTCATATAGTATGATATCTATATCATACTATACAAACTATTGATATTGCACTGACCATATTGTACGATGTAAATTATATCAGACGATCGACAAAGATGATTTCCAATCATCCCCATAATCATCATGTACGAATAGAGAAGAATTAAACTAATTGTATCATACAAACTTACGATCATACTGTATGATATGTTTGCTGATTTGAATAGTTTGTTTGAACGATTGTTTTCATCGTACTAGATGAATTTTTACTTTTGAATTGATCGTACTGTACAAACAAAGATAGACAAATTTAAAATTTAGGGTTTTTTGAAGCCTTGTACTTAAGCATCCTTTTATAATTTATTTTCATAAGGACTTTGGCTGTCGAAGGAACTCTAGGGGAGATTATTCTTGAGAGACTGTGGTCTTAGAGAGGAAGAAGAAGGTGTGGTTGTGTGTGAGGGAGAAGGAGAGTGAGGGGTATTCACATAGTTGCTCCAGGCAAGCTTGCACCTAGCTTCCTCATGTGGCCTTCATGAGTTCATGAAGATTCTCTTGGGAGAGAAGCTTCAAAGTCAAGAGTCTAGGATTCTCTACCTTCACTAGGAGGGAGAAAAAGGGTTGCGATTCTCTGTCATCACCAGGAAGGTTAAGAAGGATTCCAGGTTCTCTACCTTCACTTGGAGGGTGAAAAAGGATTGAAGGTCCATTATCGTCACCAGGAGGGTGACATAGCCTCTGATTCTTTACTACATCGAGTATGGTGAAAGTGATTCTTATAAGGGCTTCTCCGCTATGCTATAGGGACAAAAGGAGAGTCACTATAGTGTTAGTGCAATACCCAGTATGGAAGACTCTGTGGAGTGGATGTAGGTCAAGATTTATCGAACCACTATAAAATCTCTAATATGCCCTTTCTTATTTATTTTTACTTTTCTACATTTTTTAGTTTTGCACTTTAAATTTATTGCACAAAATTCATCATTTATTATTAACTACAATTAGGTTATTTTATGGTTTGCTAAAAGGAAAAATTTCATAGTTTAATTGATATATTTATGCGGTAGGTTAAGATTTATCGAACCATTGTGGTTTGCAACAAGTGGTATCAAAGTGGTTCTTGAAATTTAGATTTTAAAATCTTTAAATAAAGATCTAATGGTATAATTTGGAAATAGAAATACTACGGAGGGTTATTCAATAACCTGCCCACCATTATTTGAGAACATTCCTTTCAATTTTTAGAAAATTTGTATCTCTACATTTCTGTAATCTATTGACTATAGAATCTGACATCTGATTCAAACTAGTTATTTACTTCTAACTTGAGTAGTTAATGGTGTCAAAACTGATATTTATTTATTGAATGGAGTCATGAGGATAGAGAATATACTCAATTAAATACTAAATGTCTGAATTATTTTTTTTTTTTGTGCTTTGAAATTTGAGGATTATATGAAAGTGTCTATCTGTACTATGTGGAAAGAAATGTGGGATAGACTGTGCATCACATATGAGGAAACTAGTGAAGTTAAATAGTATAGGTTGAATGTTATACTACATGATTATAAACTTTTTTTGCATAAAATCTAACAGGATAATATCTGAAATGTGCACTAGGTTCACCTAGATAGTGACATCCTTGCATGAATTCGGTATAGAACTTTCAAAATTTAAAAAAGTTAATAAGATTTTATGTTGCCCATCTAGTGCTTATGATGCTAAAGTCACTGCGATCTTAGAATCAAATGATTTAATTGTATAATCAATTGACAACTTACTTGGGTCACTTGTTGCCTACTAGTAAGGAGTGAGTCAAAGGCTACTTGATGCAGGTGACAAGAAGAAGGAGAAGACTATGGCTCTAAAAGCAAATGGCTCAGATAGTGATAGTTTAGTAACAGAGAAGGATGACGACATTGCATTGATGACCCTTTAATTCAAAAGTTTCCTAAAGAGGAAGAAAAAACTTCATCAATAATAATGGAGCAAAGATAAAAGCAATAAAAAATTTAAAGCATCATCTAACATGATATATTTTGAATGCAGGAAGCCATGACATTTCCGAACAGACTTCCCCAACCTGAAGAGTCACCAAATCAAAGAGAAGGGTGAAGAGAAGGCAAAATTCAGGAAAGGGAAGCAACAGAAATAGAAGGCATTTTAGGTTGTCTCCACCTAAGAATCATCGGAATAAAAAGAAGAGGAGAGGTAACAAACTAGTGTCTCATGGCTAATGATAATCTTGATCAGTTAGATCAAGATGAGGTATGCCAGCTATCTTATGATGAATTATTTATTATTTTAGAAAAAAAATTCATGATTCATATAGGAAATTAAAAAAGATGAATGGTAATTTGAACACTAATTTTACTACCTTATAGAAAGAGCTTACTTATTTGATATCTGAATATTCTAATTTAGATAACAATCACATGTCTTTACTAGATGAGTTTGATGTATTAAATAAGAAGCATACTGATTTATCTATTGCATATGTCTCCTTGAAAGCAAAATATAATGAATTGGAAGGCTCATTCAAATAATTAGAGGCATGTGCATCTGAGCTAGATGGTAGTGAGTATGCATTAAAACTAGAGGTGGCTAGTCTTGAAATTGCAAACCAATTTTTAAAAGCATAAATTGCATTATTGAAGAACAAAACACCACCTACTTCAATAGAATGGTATAACCCTACATCACTGCATGCATCATATAATCTTAGGAAAAGGCACATCCCCCAATAAAGAATAATAAATCCATTCCAAGGTTAGGTGTCATTCTT
This sequence comes from Dendrobium chrysotoxum, assembly GCA_019925795.1. Taxonomy (NCBI): domain Eukaryota; kingdom Viridiplantae; phylum Streptophyta; class Magnoliopsida; order Asparagales; family Orchidaceae; genus Dendrobium; species Dendrobium chrysotoxum. The sequence goes on from CM034297.1 coordinate 11,685,301, forward strand.
GTGGCATACTAGGTCACATAGCCCATACTTGCACTATCCACTATAGGACACATCAGCGTGGAGGCCAAAACTACATGCATCATAGTATAGCATGCATACATCTCATTCATCAAAGCATAAGGTAGAACCCAAACTCACTTGGGTTCCTAAATCTAATGTTTGATCGACTTTGTAGGAGCGCTCTCACAAAAGACCTAGTGAGAGTATGTGCTACCTAGACATCGGATGCTCAAGGCTCATGACTGGAGAGTTAAAGTAGTTCATATCACTGGAGGTTAGGTCAGGAGGCAAGGTCACACTAGGAGATAACACCAATAGGATTGTGATAGGCTCAGGTACAATTGGCAACTCAAAGAATTTCATAATCAAATATGTCTTATTACTAGATAGTCTAAAGCATAATTTACTCAGCATTAGTCAATTATGTGACAAGGTTTTGGTATTAAATTTGTATCTATAAAACGCATGATTATCTTGAATGATAAATCAGTCCTAAAATTGAAAAGAGTAAATAAGGTTTATATGCTTGATTTAAATTGTATTAAATATTATAATTCCCTGTGTTTTAAATATTATTAATGAATCTTGGCTATGGCATATGAGACTATGTCATGTAAGCAAGAAGACCCTTAGGAATATTACCTTGAAAGACCTAGTCAGAGGTATACCTAAGTTAGATTTCACTAAGAATCACATATATGATACCTGCCAACTAGAAAAACAAATTAAGTCATCATTTCATTCAATCAAGGACATCAACACCTCTAGGCCATTAAAAAATTTTCATATGGACATATTTAAACATGTTAGTAATGCCATCCTAGGAGGAAAATTATATGAATTTTTAATCATTGATGACTATTCTAGATTCACCTGGGTTAGATTCCTAGCACAAAAGAGTGAATCTTTTGAGGAGTTTAAAACCCTTTCCACATGGAAATAAAAAAATTAGGATGTCAAATATCAACCACTTATAGTGATCATGGGGAGAGTTTGAAAATGATAAATTTAAATATTTTTGTTAAGAGATAGAGATAGAACATAACTTTTCTACCCTAGGACCCCCCAGTAAAATGGAATAGCTAAAAGAAAAAATAGAACTTTATTAGAAGCTGCTAGGGCCATGCTAACTGAATATTCCCTCTTTAGATACTTTTGGGTAGAAGCAGTAAATAATACTTGTTATATTTTAAATAGGATGAATGTTAGATCCAAGTTAAATGAGATACTCTATAAGCTCTTTAAGGATAAGACACTCACCTTTGCCACTTGCATGTCTTTGGATGTTAATGTTTTATCCTAATCAATAGAAAATCACCTCTAGAAAAATTTGATCCCAAATCTGATGAAGGAGTCTTCTTATATTATTCATACATAGGTAAGGCCTATACAAATTTTAATAAGAGAACCTTAGTAGTAGAATAATCTACCCATATTATTTTTGATGAATCTGATAGAACCTCTGAATCTAGACTAGAAGAAGAATAAATAGGGAGTCATCTAAGGGGTAGAATCCATTGACTTAGGGTATAGAGTAGAACCTTAAGAGTCTTTGCCGAGAGAATGGAGATATTCATCTAGTCATCCTAGAGAACTTATCCTAGGAGACCCATCTGAAGCTGTTAGAACTATGTACTGATTTAGGAAGGAGGTTAATCATTCTACATTTTTCTCTATGATAGAATCCACCAACATAGATGAAGCCCTAGCTAATGAATTTTAGATCCCAGTAATGCAAGAAGAGTTAAATCAATTTGTTAAAATGATGTATGGAAACTGGTTAGAAGATATAAGGATTAGAGTGTGGTAGGTACTAAGTGGGTTTTCAAAGATAAAATGAATGACTCTGACATAATGGTGAGGAACTAGGCCTTATTAGTAGTTAAGGGGTACAATTAGAATGATGAAATAGATTTTGAGGAAACCATTACCTCCATAGCTAGACTAGAAGCCAATAGGGTGTTACTAGCCTTTGTATGCTTTAGAAGATTTAAGTTATATCAAATGGGTGTTAAGAGTGCATTTTTAAATGGGATGGTTATAGAAGATGTGTATGTTGAGCAACCCCTAAGCTTTGAAAATTTTCAATTTTGTAATCATGTGTTCAAGTTAAAATGGGCATTATATGATTAAAGTAAGCACCTAAAGCCTGTTATGAAAGGCTAAGCATATTCCTACTAGAAAGAGCCTTTGTTAAGGGTAGCGTAGACACCACTCTATTTTCTAAGAAAGTAGGAGAAGATTTACTCATTATTCAGATTTATGTCGATTATGTATTGTTTAGATCCACATATAAAAATCTATGTGATGAATTTTTAAAGACAATGAGTAAAGAGTTTGGGATGAGCATGATGGAAGAGCTGAACTATTTCCTTAGATTTAATGTGAAGCAGAGGGATGATGGAACCTTTCTTAGCCAATCAAAATATATCAAGGATATCTTAGATAATGATCCAAAATATTTAATTAGATAATGATAAAAAATATTTAGTTAGATAATGATCAAGAATATTTAGTTAGATAATGCTAAGGCAATAAATACTCCCATGAGCTCTACTATTAAGTTAGATAATGATCAAAATGGAAAATCAGTTGATAAAAAAAAATAGTGGGATAATTGGATCAGTACTATATTTGATTTCTAGTAGACCTGATATAATATTTAGTGTACTTCTCTGTGCTAGATTTTAGGCTGATGTAAACATTATTGATTGAGATTTTATTGAGATTTCAGTGCAATTCAGGATCCATAGCTTATAATTTTGAAGATAATAAACATTATTGATTGAGATTTTATTTCTCCTAGCATATATATTAGATATTAATTTTGTGTGTACACACTAATATTTCAGGTACATCATACACTGCTCAATATTACTGACAAGTCAAGTTTGGGTAAAATAGGATGTCAATCAAAAGAGTCTATAATTTTAACTTTTTATTTTTTCTATTTCTTGAGTCTAGCCATGTAAGTGTGTATAAAAAATTAGCGGCCGTGCACACATAGAAGTAAGGAAAATTTGAGATGAAAATTTTTTGAACTAATCAAACCATACGATTATGATCATACTATAAGATCAGTTATATAAAGAAGAGGGTTAACGACTAATTGAATCATTAATATTATTGAACTTATGTACTGTATGATTTATTTTGATCAAAAAAACCTAGCCACCATATAAATAAAGTACGAAATTTTAAAAATGAATTTTTGATCTAATTATATTGTACAATACTAATCGAACTACATAATCTTTAAAATCTTACTTAAATTATTCACCATGATTAGTTAATTAAATCAAGGCTTTTTAAATATGGTCAATAGTACTATACGATCTTGATTATACCATATAATTGATAGAGATGATATCTGGTCATCCAATATATCATATAAGATAAAAACCTTGATTTCTGAACTATTCATATAGTATGATATTTATATCATACTAAAAAAACTATTGATATTACCCTTATCATACTGTATAATGTAAATCATACCAGATAATTGATAGAGATGATTTCTAATCATCCCCGTAATTGATCTGTACGAATATAGAAGAATTAAACTAATCGTATCGTATAAACTTATGATCGTACTGTATGATATGTTTATTGATTTGAATAGTTTGTTTGAACTACTATTTTATTGTAATGTATGAGACTTTATTTTTCAACTGATCATACTATACAAACTCAGATTGTATTGTATGAACAGAGATGGCCAAATTAAAATTTTAAGGTTTTTTTAATCCTTGTACTTAAGCATCCTTTTGAATTCCTATTTTCTTAAGGACATTGGTTGTTGAAGGAATATTGATGTAGATTTTTCTTGAGAGACTTTGGGCTTAGAGAGGAAGAAGAAGGTGAGGTTGTGTGTGAGGGAGAATGAGTGTGGGGAGTATTCACATGGTTGCTTCGACGAACTTGGACCTAACTTCCTCCTATGGACTTGGTGAGTTTTTGAAGATTCTCTTGGGAGAGAAGCTTCAAAGTCAAAAGTCTAGGGTTCTCGGCCTTCACAAAGAGGGTAAAAAAAGATTGTGGTTCTTTTCCATCACCAGGAGGGTGAGGGTGAAGAAGGATTCCAGGTTCTCTGGTTTCACCAGGAGGGTGAAAAGGGATTGAAGGCTCGCTACCATTACCAAGAGGGTGATATAGCTTTTGATTCTTCACCGCACCAGGCTTGGTGGAAGTGATTCTTGTAAGGGCTTCTCTGCCTTGATGTGGGGGCAAAAGGAGAGTCACTATATTGTTAGGGAAATACCCGCAGTGTAGAACTCTCGGGAGTGGACGTAGGTCAAGGTTGACCAAACCACTATAAAATCTCTAGTGTGATCTTTCTTATTTATTTTTATTTTATTTTTGCATTTTTTACTTTTGTACTTCAAATTTACTGCATGAAATTCATCATTTATTATCAACTGCAATTAGGTTAATTTATGGTTTGCTAAAAGAAAAATTTTCATAATTTGATTGATATATTTGTGCCTCAAAATAAAAACTATTTTAAACTCTGGTTCACTTCCGTATGTGTTAAGTTAATTACTTAGATTTGTTTTTTAAATTTATTTTCTAGTATAAAAAAAGGTATTATTGTTGCAGTATTTTTTAAAAGTACCAATTCAACCCTCCCCCCTGGTGCGATTAGGGATAGTTCACCGAGGTCTTACATCGTCCCTGAACTTTGATATGGTAGAGGCTAGGCCACCTCCTAAATTCAATGTGTCACATTAGGAGTCTTATAGAAGCAGGATTGACCCACTGAGCCATGTTGCCATTTTTGCATTAATGACCATACTTTTGGACATTGATGATGCTCTTAAGTGAATGCTCTTTTCATGACACTCAAGATGTTGACACAAAGATAGCTCACTTGCTTACCAGTGGGAGTCATCACCTTCTTTCAAGGGTTCAATAGGATGTCTAAGACACAATTCATCCATATCTAGAAGTCTCAAAAGAATTCATAAGCTCTCTTAAAGTTGATGCAATAATAAGGAGAGTAATTAAGAAATTTCAAACTAATGGTTCCAAAAAGGAAGAATAGAGAGCAGATGAACTTATCACAAGAATAGAAAGAAAAAATAAGAAGCAAAAGATAATTTTTAAATACCTTCCATTGTCCAAATTATAGCTTTTCTGGCCAATGACTTAAAAAAAACTCTTTCTGATTGTTTTCTACCTAATCAATCAGCATTAAAAACATCTTACCACCAAACACTAAAGGAAAAAAATAGCAATTTCTGGTAGATTTTCCAGCAAAATATTGGTCGTTGGAAACACTGACAAAAATACCAAAAAATGGGGCCTCGGTAATTAATCTAAGCCTTCCAGCAGATTTATGGCAAAAATGTTTGCTAAAAAATTCACTGGTGAAAGCCCTATTTCCCCATTTCATCCCTTCCATGGCCAATTCACGCGAAACAGGCTTTCGAAGTCTATTTCACTCAAAATAGAGTCGCAACCTATCCCTCGATCTTGATCATTGCCATTTATCATTCTCGAATGGATTTGACTCTATTTGTGGATTCATTCCTCCATTGATCGTCTCTACTCACTATTCTTGGATGCATTATGTAAGGTTCCAATATTATTTAACATTTTCTAAGATTTTAAGAAATAATGATGTAAATGGTCTAAATTACACATCTAAATGAGTTATGGAGATGAGAAGTTATATATTGGTTTTGATGAAAGCATTGCATATCGAAAGCATTACGCCTAACAATGCAACCACATGTGGCACTAATTGAAACCCCTCTGTAAATTTCTTTTGTTTTATTGATATTTGACCATAATTGTCAAACAATATTTTTTGTGTAGGTTTTTATACCTCACAACGAATATGGATATTCAAAATCAAAGAAATTTGATGTATCATCGATTATGGCCTAGGTGAGGAAATTAATAGATGAATTCATCAATGGAGTTAATTTTTTCATCAAGGATGTAGGTCAACTACCTTTCTTTATATTAGATGGGAGTTTTCATTGTCCTTATTCAAAGCCCAAAAACCAAGCATACCTAACACTGAATGAAGTTAGTGTTTATCTTTATCACAGAGGATTCATGCCTAAATATATGTTTTGGACTTCAAATGGTGAGTACAAGACACATTTCAACTCTCAATTCTATCCATCAACAAATTCTAACATAGTTAACGAAGAAATATTGGGATATATGAAGATTTTATTTATTATGTAATTGGGTCAAAATTTTGTCAATATATAGAAGAGTCACCAAATCTGGAAGCACAAAACCTCTATGATTTATTACATGTTGCACATCAACTAATTTTGGAAGGGTACACTACTCACTTAGAGTTATCTGTCACTGTGAAAATGTTGAGTGTAAAGATAGAATATACTGTCCCATGAGAATATTTTAATCAATTTATTTGGCTGCTTAAGTAGACCAACATTACATATAATATAACTCTAGCAGATTTATATATGACTAAAAAAATTATTTCCAGACTAGGTTTGAAAGTTACAAAAATAAATTATTGTGTTAACATATGTATATTATACTATAGGGTGATTTATCAGAGATTACATTTCTCCAATGCAGCGCACCAAGATTTAGACCAAAATCTAGAAATATAGAAAATAGAAGGATATGCCAGTTAGTTGATTGATTTACTTGTCCATTATTCCCAATGAGATCTGTTGCACACATGAGATGGCATAACAAACACAACTCGTAAAGAGGTATTTTAACTCATCCATCATAAGCTGAGGCCTGGAAGCACTTTTATCATTGACATCCTACTTTTACTATAGAACCAAGAAATGAAAGATTGGGGTTATATGTAGATGGTTTTACTTTGCTTAGCCAAACTACATCACTTTACTCATGCTAGCTAGTGATAGTTACCCCTTATGATCTTCCACCACAAATGTGTATGTCAACACCATACATGTTTCTTACACTCATCATTCCATGCCGAGATAATTCAAAAGCAAAGATTGATATATTCTTTCAACCTTTAATCGATGACCTGAAATTATTGTGAAAACAAGGCATGACTACATATGATATTTTCTAACAGGAAAGTTAGCTTGCCCATATTATTTGAAATTTGCTAAATCATTCACTTTGAAATATGGAGACAAGAAAACTTGGTTTGACTATCACTGTATGTTCTCACATGCCAACCATCCATTTATGTGAAACAAGGATGCTTTTACACAAAAAAGGTCAAGCTGGCACAACCTCCACCAAGGCTATCTAATGATCAAAGATTTAAAAGAGTAAAGTTGATACCCACGATCTTTGACTCTTTTAAATTAGTTGATTACAGAATGTCAGGGTATGAATGAAATCATAATTAGACCAAAAAGAGTTTTTTTTTTTTGTCATTATCATATTTGATAATAAATTTGATTATACATAACTTATATGTGATGCATATTAAGAAGAATATTTTTAAAAATGCCTTCAACATAGTCATGAATATGACGGGAAAATCAAAAGGCAATGTAAATGCAATGATGGACTTGAAGGATATTTATAGTACAAAAAATATAGAGTAGATTGATGAAAAAAATGGATGATAGGTGATGGCTGTGTATTATATAAAGGAAGTTCATTAATGCTTTAAGTCCATCTTCAATATCAATAGTTGAAAAGAAATTGAAGCTAACTTTCCAAAATTGTTCAAATATTTGGTGCATATTTTAACATTCAATTTGTAGTGATACATGGGAAGGAATAAATTTTTTGAACATTATGATTATGAAGTTCTACATGTTTCCTTACTCAAGTTCACCCTCAAGGCGGTAATATTATGTATTAAGGATTAAAGGATCTAGCTTAGGGACAAATGAGATTAGTTAAATGCTAGCCAATTTTTATTGTAAATGGTTATAAATTTCTTATTAAAATTTTGTGTGAAAGTTGGAAGATAAAAAGTTGTGTTGTCTCTATTAGAGGGAACACCCATACAAGTGATGACTATGAATACTACAGGGTCTTGTAGAAGGTCTTACAATCATAATATCCTGGTGAAGGAAACAACCTATGAGTTGTTTGATCTAGTAAAAAATAGAGTTACTAGAATACATCCATTATATAATATTATAGAAGTAAAGTGAGATAGTAGATACACAAAGTATAACCTATTTATCATTTCTAGCTAGGCAAGTCAAGCCTACTATGCTAGCTGCCCAAGAGATTGTAGACTAAACCAGATTGGCTTATAGCAGTCAAGAAAAAACCAAAGGGAGTTATTGAGAGTAACACAACATTACCAATAGCACATCAATAGAAATGTATGTCAAACTTTAAAGAGCTTACTAATGATAGTGATGATCAAGTTATATCTAACGTGAGCGAGTTACAGTTAGAGGATGTACACATTAATATTGAGGAAAATAGTGAGGATGAAGTTGTTAGTAAGGATGTGGCATCGTCTAATGGAATTCAATCAAGTAACAATGAGTAGTGGAAAGGTGAATACATTGAGAGTTTTACAGTTATTCTTATAAGCATGTTTTGTTAGAATATTTCCTGAGTTTTTTGTAGTTCTTATAGTATGCTTGTTTTTTATAACATTTTATATATTTAGTTTTCAATGTGGTATTATTATTTTTTTTTTTTGGCATCTATTCTTGTATTCATAGTTTTTTCAAAACTACTAATTTTTATTTATTTTTTACAGATTGCATCTAGTGATAAGCCCCTCTGTAGGTCACTGACAAATATCTTTGGTAGGCAGAAGAAGGTGAGTAGTGACCTGTCTAGTAGGTCTAGAATAACTGATGGGATCTATTCATCATAGCCTTTAACCTAGACCTATCTGATTCCAACCTTTCCTATACCTCAAATAGGAAGTCCTTAGTTTCATTCCCAAGATCCCTAATTTTCTTCACTAGACCATACATAAAGTACTCATATCTACCCTTACTATCTCTAATAATCATCTCAGGGAATACCATCCACCTTCCCATATTTGCTATACGTCCAGCCATTCTACTATCTGCCACCCCCTCAGCCATTTCCAGGAGGACGTTCCATATTTAGGGAGTAGTGACCTGAGACTACTACAACACCAACGATAGATAGCTTCATCCACATTGAGCTTCAGGGCGACACATAAGTAATATATGCTTTAGTTTATTTAGATATTTTGATAAGTAATTTTAAAATTTATGTTTTATGCAAGTTTCATCCATCAAAGCGGCCAACACATCAAATATATGACATAATATAAAGAAAGTTTGATGTTCCATATGTTTCATGGAAAAAAACACCTCAGGAGGTTCGAGACATGTTGTTCTAGGAGTTTGAGGTTAGTAATCAATGGTAACAGTAATATATATACATTTTAATTAGTCTAACATAGATTTTCTATGTTGTAATGTCAATATGTAGATAGATTTATTCTGATTACCACAACATAATTCAATGATTAAAAAAAATTTTGGAAATTATGAATCAATTAGCCTGCAAGACATACTTATGGATTTTAGAAATTTCGGTGAGATACCGCTTTGTATTGGTGAGAGTGTGTGGGTGGACTTAATCAGAACTTGGGCTAGCCCAGATTATAAAAGGAGGAGGGATCAAAACAGGCTAAATAGATCTTCAAACATTGGGGTCATGGGTAGCACTCTCCATATTGGTGGCTCAGTTCCACACACAGAGAATAGATGATGATTGGTAAGAATTTTTAAATATAATTCCTCTAATCTTATATTTAAATTATTTGTTTAGTTATGAACACTAATCTAGGTATATTACAGAAAGAAATCTTGGGTAGAGAGCCTATTATTTTTGAGTTGCACATTCGTACCCTCCAGCATAAGGAGGACTAATAGTGGACCAGTGAGTAAAGAGGGCCTTTGTGAGTTGCAAGATTTTGAATATTAATAAAAAGATTTTTAAGTGACATAGATGTAATATTTATATTTATTTTATATTTTCTAGAAGGATTATATATGAATTCGAGAGAGCTAGGCTACAACAGGTGAGGGATCCTCTATGGGATTAATGGATTATTTCGACTACAGTATATGGTCATAGTTAGTAGACAGAATGTAGAATGGCATAGTTAATGGATTAAGCTCACATGCATAAAGGAAACACCTATCCTTCCTCTATGACCTTATTTTCCTTTTTATTAAAAACCACCTTTATTTACCTTTCATGAGAAAACCACCCGTAAAATAAAAATATCAAAATCACACACTTACAAAAAAACCACCGCTTCAAGATGCTCAGGGAACTCAAGACACTAAACACAAATGTCTAGACAATGTGATGAGAACTCCTCAAGAGACTTTTCTTAGAATAAATCAGTCTAACCAAGATCTCTCAACCATATAATAATCAAAAGCAATCACTTGAGTAGTGCAGGAAAGTTGTGCCCCCTCTAGGTTCAAGCTAAAAAAAATGGACTAGTCCCTACGATGAGCTAAGGTCCCTCAGGCACTCAAGAGCTTTCTGAGCACGAGAGCCCTAAGCATGATGGATGATGATCTTTCTAGTAAGATTCATTCCTTACTCTTTGTAGAGAAACTAGTAGTAAGCTGCATTTCAAATCCTAAAACGTAACCTCTAAATGAGTTCACCCTGACTCAAAAGACTTTTTCTAGGATAAACATATCCAACCATAGTTCCTTAATGATATAATAATCAAGCATGATCACTTGAAGTCCCCCAGGGCTAATCAAGCCCACTCTGGGATCAAGTAGAAAGAAAAGATTGGACTCTCCCTATGGCGAGCCGAGGCCCCTGGGCACTCAAGACCTGCGTGAGCGCTAGAGCCCCCAGCATGAAGGGAAATCATCTTTTTACCAAGATTAATTTTTATTTCTTATTAGTTGACTAGTGGTAGGCTATATTTCAAATCCTAAGAAAAAAACTTTAAATGAGCTCGCCTGCACTTAACAGAAGAAATACTTAAGTTGAAATTCTACTCATAAATTACTTGCCCTAATCTTGGCGAACTTAGGCAAAGGTGCAATATATAATATCCACTTCTCTCAAACAAAATTTACAAAGTCATTAAACAACATCGAGAAAGAACGAGTAAACATTCAACCACATACATTTCCCAAATAAGTATCTTAGCAGCATAATGAAAACACATATAGGTAATTAAAATAACTTTTATTTCATATATTTTATTACAAGCATTTACACTTTCATTGGCTGAAATGGATTGATCTATTTTCCAGTTAAACGTGATGTGTTAGAAAGAGCAGGTCTTACATGTAAAGTAGAATTAGATGAAAAATCTTAACTCCCATTCCACCCTACTTATCACCTGGAGCTTCTCCTACAAAGATTATTTCACTAGAAATACATCAGAACATTTGCATGTAGCTTATAGCCTGTAAAAATAAATCTTGATTTGTTGGACGTGTCATGTGAAAATAATGACCATCCCTGACTCGCTTGAGGAGGCAAATCAGCTTCTCAACTCTCTTACGGATAGAATCGGCTAAGGACTAATCTCAGGTATGCTTCAGCTGATTCTGATCATCTTGAAGGAGGCAAAAAAGAGTAAAGGATAAATGGAAGTGGTGTGCAACCACACTCTCGCAATACCCATCCATCTTCCCTTTCACTCTCTTTACATAACAAAGATGTGAGTCGTTCCTATGTAAAATAATCATTTACTCCTAAGGGATAACATTAGGATGGAAGAAATATTTCCTTTCTATTCTTTTTCCTTCCATGTACCATACGAAGAACACCACAAGATCGATAGAAATTCATAGCCATACCATCCATAAGAGAGTAAGCTTGCCCTCAAAAATAGGATCAAGGATTATCATTATCTCAATGATGCTACTCGCATACAAGTTTATTCATACTTTAAAGAAGCCACTCATTTTATTTATTAACAAAAAGCCATGACACATCATGTCGAAAACCATAAAAGGAAATAGGTATTCATTAAATGAAAAGGACATTAAAAGGAGAAGTCAAAATAAATGAATACTTATGGCTATGAGGAAACCTGTTCCAATTCTAAAAATATTGATTATTGTGTACAAATAGGATGAACATCACATTAGTAAGATGAGGGTCACATCATACATAGCAAAACACCTCAGCCACTATCAACTGACTCACCCTATTGTGACAAGCTTTGTAAAGAGCAGTTTGCGGGGTCCCAAGTAAAAGGAAAGACTTAAGTGCTCCAACACTATAGGTGACTCTAAGCACCATGCCTTTAGCCACTATAGGATATACCCCCTGTTTTCATCAAAAGCACCTTAAAACGTAGCACACAATTTCTCTCTTAATTGGCAAAAGTCTCACATCATAGATAATGGTAGGGAATAGCCCCTACAGGTGACACCCTATCCCTTTAACACAACATTTTCTGTAGTAAGGGAAGAGCACGAGTCCCCTCTACTTGTGAGTCTTGATGGTTACCCCTATGAAAACCATAAGTCTGGTATAAGGAGTGGCTCATTATTTGTAACTTCTCACAATAGAAACAAACCACTCATCACTGAGTTGAGAGAGACAACTTGCACCACAAAATATAGGAAGTTTGAAGTCTTATTTCATTGCAAAAAGCCCAGCAAGATTAAAGTTAGTACACAAAAACTAACTAACATCTCCACATATGTATATGATTGTTTAGAAGACAACTTGAGTAATAAAAGATTCTCTTTATATCTATTGAATCAAAAGTGCAACCATATTACAAAATTAAGGTTGATAAGACTTATTTATCAATTACGCTCACATCTTTTCTATCTTTCACACTGTCACTCTTTATAAATTCTAAAGTAATAAGAAGGATCCTTGAATTTGGGATGAAGCTCACCACTAGCTACCAAACTTTAAAAGTAAACAGTGACTCCATAAAATGTATGGTCACCCTGTAAAAGTTCAAAGTTGCTACCACACATAATGAGAAGGACCTCATCTAGGACCTCATCTAGCTTCTTATTCAACTCGGCAATACCCACCTCAGCTTGTTCTTTCTCCACCATAGTTGATTCTACCATAGCCTTCACTAAGTAAAGCTCAAAATTGGTGCAAAACCTTTAACCGAGCAATCTCCTCATCGCTTCATCACCATCTCTACATGGCTTGCTCCCTCCTCGTGCAAGTCAACTTGGATGAGCTTCTTTATGTCATCCATGCATTGAGTTCTAACAACCAAACTGATCCACCAGTGAGTTCATGGCCGACCATATCAACGTGTGTGAATTCAGCTCCGATAAGAACCTCTCTAGCTCAGTATAATGAAGAAGCATATCATTCTCAAAGCACAAACTGGAAACTTGATTGGGATCTTGATAGGCACTCATAGAACATTCCTTCTCACTAAAGGGCTGGAATTTATCATCATCTGACGTCATATAACCCATTTATTCCCTCAATGCTTTAACACTCTCAGCAAGATATTTTACCTTATTAAAGATAATTATCTCATCACCTCTTGCTTTCAGCTCAGTAAGTACTTCCCCCTGGATGGATAATTTAGCAACTTTCTTTCTCCTTGCAGTTAGGGGTGGACAACTCTGCTCCTCGGACATCCTTGGTCTATTCGTTACTAACACCATGGAGCTCGTTCCTACATCAAAATCTTTCTGCTTCTTCGAGCGACCTCTTGATGCTCTTCTAAACTGACCAAAGAAGTTTTTACCTTTGACCTCATTATCGCCAATTCATTATCTTTTGTGACCCAAAGTGCATAGGAAAAGTGTAAATCCGCAACCTTTCCTATGGAGACATACGTAGAATCAGAATGAAATAAAGAATTCATCTCACTGAGATCAATGAGTCACCTACCATAGAAAGACCTATGAACATTGGAGTAGGCAACATCTCACTAAATGATTAATAGCTTACTCTTCATAAGTTCCAACACAACCTCCTCTTTAGAAGACAACCTTAGAAGGATCAATTTCTTCTTCAGCTTTATTGGAGCAGTTAACACCTTCCAACTGGGCACATTCAGAATTACAATAAACTTATCATTCCATTCTCACACCTTATTTTCCAAGTCCACAATATTGGTTGATGTGCAAGAATTGAACAAAGCTTTCTTGGGATGCCTTTGTTATAGAGACTTGTATGAATAGGTTCAGCGACCATGACATGTTGTGCTCCTTCAGGTAAGAAGCAAATGACATAATCGTCGCAATAGAGTTCAACGTCAATTGAGCAGGAACTATTCCATAAAAGTTCAAGATGTCTTCCAGCTCAATAAAAGGGCAAATTACAACCCCAAAGCCAAATGGTCCACAGGAAGTATAATAGATGTGCACATCTTCCTTTGTCGACCTAATAGAGTAGTCAACATGAGAAAAGAAGAAAGAATGGAAGATGTACTCAACATACTCCTCTGTAAGGTGAGTTCAAGGGAAACCCTTTTCATTAAAGAACCTACTCACATAGTTTTATAATACAGACATATCAGCAGAAGTACTCAGGATTAGAAGAAACAAAAGATACAATGCAAAGACCCCATCCTGAGGGCCCTACCTCTTCTATTTATAGTCCAAACCTAGGACATGGAGATTAAAACATCTCAAATAAAATTCAATGTGGAAGATTTCTCCATTCACTCTCATTATTATGAGATCTGAGGAGCCATATCACACTAGCTTCCAAACTTCTGCAGCAACATTTCATATAACCTATGGCACACCTACCATCTCGTCCTCTTTGACAAAGTTTTAAAAAAAATTATTTTCCTTTTTTTAGGTAATATAGAGAAGCTAAGAGTTTTATTCATGAACAAAGGCAATCACACCCTAGTTAGCCAAAAGACAAATTCAATTATTAGGAAAATGGAATAATAAAATTATCCCATTTGGTGACCACATCGAGTACTCTCTAACACATGATCTCTTTCCATGCTCAGCACTAATCCTTCCATGTTATGAATATACTCGTCAATGTATTGAATTCCCTAAATAAATCCTTCTTAATTAGTCTAAGCATCAATGTATTGATCATTCAATAAAACCATCGCTTCCCTCATATCGACATCACTAGTAGTAGTAGCTCCCTCTCTATTTACATTGGGATAAGTTGCTTCCTTAGTCTTGATAGCTAACTCCAAGGCTACCTACATTCCCATAGTTTTATCCAATGAAATTTGTTCTTGGGAAGGGGAGGTCAATGCACAATGTATACAAGAAGAAGGTTAGAAGATACTCAAGGATCTTACCCCCGATCTATTTCATTGTATCCTCTCCATAAATCCTCTCAGTAACAATCATTGGGTCATTAGCAACCACATTGTGCTTTGAGGCACTCACCTACTTTAGAACAAATCTATCTGTGCATTCTCTCTTGCTCTAAAGAGGGGAAGAGTTACTCCTCCACTCATACCAAATCCCTTCATGTTCACCAATCATCCCTCTTGCAGTTGGGGCCACAAAAGCGACTACCTCCATCATACCTATGATAGGACTAGATAATCCATCATCCTCAATGATGACCACATCCCCAGCATCGGTGTGTAATTTCCTCCATGGAGAACAAACTAGAAGATCCATGAGTTTACTAATAATTGTAGCTCCTCTCCAATAATGACCATACTCTACATAGCCTCTTCTACATTCAAGGCCTCCAGACCAAAAGTAGCATATGCTCTTTTAAAGGCAGCCTTCCTAGAAGACTGAACACCAATAATAGAGGAAAGATTCATCTTACTGGATTCCTGCAAGGCTCATAGGTTGGGAACATAAAGCAATTATCTAATTTACTTGAAGCTAGTATCTATAGAGAAATCCAATTATGGGACCTTTTGATAAGATTTTAGGCTTTAAATTTATATTTACTCGTACTCTTTTCTCTGATTTAGGATTCCTTTATCCAACCTTTTCGCATTCGATGATCAAAGGATCAAATAAATTGGGGAACTAAATATATAACATTACTACTTACATGGGTACCTTCTCATAGGTATCTTATAGATCACATTCAGTTTGCACTAAAGGAGATCACAATCTTCTTCCAGGATAGTTCATTTGAAGGACACACGATGGAGCTAGGAAGGATCTTATCGCTAAAGTATGATTAACTCACCAAAATTAAAGAAAAAAGAAAATTGCCAAATTGTTTTAAGTATACTACTCCCCACTTAGAGTTCACATATTAAAGCTCATTATAATATAATAATTATAGCACATGATGTTGAAAATTAGGGCACTCATGGCAATATAACAAACATCATATTTTCCTAAACATCATAAATAAATATCTTACATAAAGAAGCGAAAGAATCCGGTCAAAATAAAGCACTCCTCAAAACATAAAAATTTTAGTAATACATATAAATATTTATTTTAGACTTAACACACTTTAACATTAAAATAAAATAATAACTGGTGTGAGGCTACTCGCTAGAACGAAAAAATCTAACATATAGGATTGCTCTCCATTTCAAGTGGTATAACTTAGACCTTCTAAGTACAGTAAGAGGAGTTTTCATCCTACAAATTGACCAGCCTTTAGCAACAGTAAGTATCTGCCATCTCAACATATAAGGCAACAAAATCATTTTTGAATTGAGTGCTTACCACTGAGTTTGCATCATTCTAAGAGTTTTCATGCTCTCAAACTAACCCCTACAAGTTTATCATGCTCTCAAGGATGCTTACTTGTTATGCCAGCATTTCAAATGTAATTGACATTTGAGCAGAAATGCTACTACTAGAAGAGCATAAAGATAATAAATAGAGAGGCCTCCCAACAACTACATTCTCCTTAGAGGTTGAATTCTTTTACTTTTTGGTAGGTGCCTCTTCATACTCAGCCATCCCCCCTGACTTGCTTGACATCTATAGTGTGATATACTACTACCGAAGGATCAAAAAGTTGAGTTTTACATTCACGAGGCTCTTTTATGGTTAATAGCGATGTATCAATGATTGAAAATTTATTATCAAGAAAATTCAGGGGAATTGCTAGGAGCTTGTTATGTAATACTGTTGTCTTTATGTATAACACATATATCAATAGTGTCAAGCCCAGTATCTCAAACTTGCTCGGTGGATGTCTCAATAGTTAGGTTGAGTTGACGTAAACTATTAGGTTATTCAAAGAAGAAACTTATCCACCTGATAAAGCTCACCTTAAACATCTGAGATAATTTTTCTTCTTACCTTTACTTGCTTGAAAAGCTTTTTTAGCTCCATGTGAGGTCACCACAATCTCACTAGAGGCCACCTCTCTGGTTTGTGTTGCCTCTATTCGGTGTATTAGGGTATATTCCTCAGTATACTTAAGTTAAGAGGCACATCTAGCTCAAAGTTAGAGGAAGGGTTTTTTGTCCTATAACTTGTTGTGTCATCTCCTATAGAGGTGAGTTTAATAGATCCAACTACCTTAATCAGTAAAGCTGTAGCCTTATTTATCACCTCAAGCTCAAATTTAACTCTCTTTATAAGGGGAGCAATAAAGGGTTCAGTAGTCACCTACATTATTTGGATGCCTTCTTTTGCCTCTCTACTAAATGTAGAGTTTCTCACCCTCCTTTTAAACTAGTCCCAAGGTGAAAAGTTTCCTTCTTTATGTGTTTCATGATAAATAGGGAAAACTCAACAAGGCCTTTTTTATACACTTTCGACATCAATAACTCAAATATAATTATTAAAGGAGTAAGAGATCTCAGTGTAGAATATCTTTTTATAGAGGCTACTCAAGAGCGCCATCACATCACCATCAAAAAGGGTGAATCTATATATTTTGTAATGCCCCAAAACCTAAATATGAAGAATTATCTATTTGATCTTTTAATCATGTACCAGAGCCTTGACAAAATCATACATATAAGTTAATGTATCCAATAAAAGCAACTAAGAATCACACACATAAAAATCATTCACTATATTCTATCATCAAAATCTCATTTATATTAGTCAAGAGACCATTTACAATAAATAATCTATCAAAAGAATAAAAAAAATATGAAAATATCAAAAGAAAATTTTAAAAATTTCAATTAGTGTCACTCCAAAAAATCCTGAACCCTTCCCTGAATTGAAATCAAGGAAACCACATAATGAGCTCATAAAGTCTAGCAGAAACCTAAAACTCACTAAAGCTTTTCAGTACAAGGTTTTAAAAATCAATACGCACACACATCTAAATCAATAAAATCCATATCTTTCAATAATCTATCAGTAATCACTTTCAAATATGATCAGTAATAAAAACTAGGAATCATTACACTAAAATCCATAAGTCAATAACACATGTGAGAAAGTAAATGCATCAATAATCAATTAATCAATATAGTAGGGAATTAGTACTACAATCGTTCAATATTATCCTTCAATCTATGAGATGAACCATGAATGTACTAGTGTCGCATCATTATGCTATGTATTAATTAAATTATATGTATAAACATGAATAAGAATTTTATGAATTAACAATCCATCTCATCTATCCTTAATCATCATATCTTTATTTGTTATTATATATGCTTTTAATGTGTACATTAACATCATGTAATTTGGCAAGGCAGGACATCCAGTTTTAATGTGGGGTTTTTATCTTTTTATCTACCATCCATTAATCTTATTATTTATTATTTAAGTTGATTGTTATTATATATGTCTTTCAATAATCTATAAAGAGTCATCACTGACTGTTCTTTAGTGTAATAAGTTATCAATTATAGGCTACAACATGGATAGTACCACAAACCATTTTTAAAGAAAAGTCTGTCGGCCTATTCTCCTATATAGGGTATTATCATTATAATAGCCAACTAGCATTGATTATAGTATTAACAGATAGTCTTCCATGCTTACATACAAATGACACTATTAACATAAATCAATAGTAACATTTTCCTATAAAATGTAGTAACATGTGTACATTATTATGCAAAGCAAGAAATTATATAAAATATATACTATTCATCAATCTTAAAAAATCTTAACTTCAAATTTACCCAGTAAAATTTTATAAAATTATGTCAAAATGTCTATAAAATTCATGTCTACCATATATAAAAAGTTGCACCGTAAAAACTCTATAAATCTAGAAAAATATTTTTTTTTTATTACTTTTAGGAGGATTTAAATCAATTAAAAATAAATCATTAAAACTAAAATGGAATTTGGGTTACTTAAAATGATCAGAAGACTTTCCTAAATAGAGCAACAGGTAAAAATGATTAAAGTGGCTTTCTCTCTCTTCTTACCACCTCTCCCCCTCCCTCTCTTCTTCCTTCCACAATAAGCAACGGTAGTGAGTGGAGGAAATATATATATATATAAGTCATATTAGTGTGTAGCACCGAGGCGCCCAATTGACACAACGTCATTGTGCTGCATGTGATTCAAGAGGTTTTATATAATAGAAAGAAGTGGCACTGAGGTGCCACTGTCTGGCACTCCTCAGCAATGCTACACTCAAAAGTAAAACTTCATAGCACTACTTCACATAAAATTATGGAAAATTATATGATCCAAAATAGGGTCGTTATATAGGCACCGAGGAAATAATAGAACAAGACAAAAACTATATATTTACTCTCATGTGAACATTTGGTAGCTTTATTTAATACTCAACATTAATTCACTTTTCTTTTTCATCACTTACCTTTCAAAGGGATAAGTGAATTGGAAAACTAAATATATACACGCATATGCCTTTTAAATATTTAATTGGTAATTAGTGGGTCATGGTAAAAGAATTCACACATACTGTAGGCCCACAAAAGAGCTCACCAATAGATCATAATTCACCTATATAATAGAGTCAATATTATATATCTCATCACTCCCCCACCTCATGAAGAACGTTTCACCCACTATGATGCGGGAGGTCTTTAATCTAACTTGCCATCAACAACAAATAAGGCATCTATTCAAAAGAATCCTAGTTTGCTCTATCATAATCAACCAACCATGGAGTTCATTTATCATATAATTCAAGCTAGATAGCCTCACTCTCCAGCAAGGTGAGATAGGGCTCTAGTATATGGTGCTACTGATTTAATGGTGCTAGCTAACCTTAACTTTTTCTATTCAAGACTTGCCATTGGGGTCACTTTTATTTACTCGCCTTTATACAGTTGACACTACTAGGCTTGCCCAAACACAATCAGGTCAAGTTTAAGGATGGGAACCTCATATACAACCAAATGGAGTGTCACATGTATTATACCTTCTACTATATAATCAGGCAACTCAAATCAAAACTCTAGTAAGTCGATCCTTAATTGTTTAGCCTATGCTATGTTTAATAAATTTAATTATAAGTGATTAAAGTTGAACCTAGAAATGAAGTGGAAGGTAAACTATCCAGTGTAGGAAATCCTTCTAGAAGCACTATAACTTTATACTTGGATGTATAATGGTTGTCTTTCCCTCTATTCTAGAAGAGAAGGTTTTGGAGCACAACTATGCTCCTGAGTGGCAATGCTACAACACTAAAGTCTCTATTTTAGGGAAAGTTTTAGAAAGCATAGCATGCATTGTAGAGAGAACTATGATGGTGAGTTTTCTATTTGGTAAGATTTGATATATTCGAAGGAGTGTATAGCACTAGGAAGAGTGGAAACATATGTTTTTTATGTAAAATATCTATATCTAGTTCGTAACCTCACCACACCCTCACCTCACTCCACTACTAGAGAAGAGAAAAGAAAGAATGAGATAAAAGAAAAGAGGAGAGAGAAAGAAGAAGAGAGGATTAGGAGGCTATAGTGCAAGATTGATCAGTCAAGCAAATAGAGGATGTTGAAGAACTCAATGTTGGCTTTTAGTTCTCTACTTCAAGTTTTAGTTTGGTTGGATTAATTAAATGTTATGGGGCTTTAATCTTTTAATTAGTTTTTACCATCTTTTTTTTCCATTTAACTTTATGTATATTGGATTACTCTCTATCCTGAACATCTAGATTTGTTAACCTTGAAATTTCGCTAGCATGTTTCAATATGAGGATTTTGTGTATTTTGTGATTATATGTTAATTATATTGAAAAATTCTATAGTTGAATAAAAGCCTGTACATATTGTTTGAATGCCTAAAGTGAATGATTCTCTAAAATGTTGATGTTGAAAAGCATGTCTAAGTTTCACCCCCTTTATTGCCAATTGTGGTATAATTACTACATTCAAATGTTTGTTATAAGTTAGTTATAGATGTTGTAATGTTCATGTTCATGCTCATAAGTGAACATTGCATTGCATATGGTGGATGTTACATGTGGGAGATGATCATGTTCAAGTACAAGTTATATTTTAAGAGCCATTGCATGTTCATGTTAATGTATTTTTTTCCTATCCTATATAAGAGTGAGATGACTAACTAAAGTTATAAGGGGATTCAAGTATATCTCCATCTATCTTGTATAGCAGTGAGATTTAATCAAGTGGAGATATACATGGAAGTGATGTTATATGCAAACATCATGACATGTGCATAACTTCATGTTTGCATAATGCATTTAAATGAAATGTTATGTTTCTAAGTTATAAATATATGATACGCGATATGTCCAAGTTAAGAACAAATGAAACATGTTAAGCTCTTGACACTTAAAAGTACAAGTAAAATAAGTTATATTATTGACACTTTTGTTTACAAAAGAAACAAGTTACATCATTAACATTTACAAATTCATGTTTAAGCATTGCTAAGTAAATGTTATGTTCAGGCTCACTTATTAGTACTTCAAGTCAAATTCTTTATTTGATTAAGTTAATATATGTTAGTATCAAGAACACTGTAAAGTATTAAAATATCATAAACCTATAATTTAACTAATCAATAGAAGAAAAAAATATATGTTTAAGTTCATTCCTAATACAATTTATTTAAGATGTTGAATGGTTGAAATAGAGAATAGACCGCCTACACAGCAAATAAGTTTCACATCCCATATTATGTTAAATTTTTTTCTCGAAAAGGGAAAGGTCTAGAAGAGTAGATGGAGATAGTTGATGGAGTTTTGTTTTGTTAGACTTGATAAGTTGAAAGGTATTCTTTTTACAGTTCAATTTATTTAATATATTTTGATGTTCTAATCTTCTTTTGATTTATTATAAATAAATGTTTTTGGAAAAAATGAATGATATAATTTTGTGTATATTTTATTTTATTCTTTCCATATTGGGTGATTAGTTGACTTTGGTCAACTAAAGATTGAGGTTAAGCTAAGCTAAGTTAGGATCAATTCTTCCCTACATCTCAGGGCATAATTGGAGTGGTATCAAGGCAATGGTTTGAAGAATTAGAATTTCTTTAAGCTTGTTTATTTGGCTTGATTGATAGAGATTGATCTATTAGCCACTTAGTAGAGGAGGAGATACCAGTAGGAAGAGATTTAGAGGATAATCAATCAGAAGTAGTGTTAGTGGGAAGAAAAATAAACCTGGAGTAGGTGACTCAAAGATAGAAGGATCATGGGTGTAGTTAAATTTCATCTGTGAGTAGTGCCTCAATCTATAAATTACATGGAAAAAGACACCATGGAAGGTGTTATTTATATTCTAGTTAGTATTTTTGTTTTGGCATGGTCAACCCAAGATAGCATAGTACCCATAGAGATATTAGGATGATAGATCAGATGTCTAAGGAGGGCATAGACAACATGGTGTAGGTTCTTCTATAGTAATTAGTGAAGGTTCAATGATGAGGAGTGTTGGCCATTTTGTTGGGAGATAGTCTTAGGGATCTAGTGGAGCTCAAAGGGATACCCATGTAGTTGTTAGTGTAGCTCTAGCATAGCCCTTCGTGTTTTGCTTGGCTCAGAAAGAGGCAAAGGATGCTCTAGATGTGATGACAGGTATGACTTACACTCTGCAACCTCTTATCACATTCTTTTTTATTTGGGTGTAAGTCTTTCATTTTTTATCTGATTATATTATAGATAGCTTTAGTTGAGTTCATATTTTATTATTATATAGTCTAATGATTATGTTGCTTGCTTTAAATATTGTAGTTGCTAGTCAAGTTTGTATGTGCAAAATTAAAATATTAAATAAGAAGTTAGAATCAAAATTAATTATGTTTTCTCAAAGAGTTTGAAATTATAGTAGTAATGCACTAGTTAAGTTTAATGTTATAGGGCCCAAATGGGATGTAGTAAGAAGAGAGTAATATTATGTGATTAGGAAGATGTATTTTATTTTTATGCTGTCGGGGTTGTATCATCTTCTGTGATCACAGTCTTATAATTTGATAAGTTATGGAGGAAAGGGATTTGCTATACCAAGCTTATGTAAGAGATAGGAATAAGTATATTGGTAGTCTTAAGAATGTTTAAGTAATGGGTGAATTTACAGATGTATTTCCTAATGAGTTGTCAAATCTACCTCCAAATGAGAAATAGAGTTTAATATTGAGGAGGGTACGAGTACCTCTCCTATTGTTAGGACCCCTTCTAGAATGACATCTAAAAGTTGAATCTAAAAGTTGCAAAAGTTTAAGGTGCAATTATAGGATATATTGGATAAAGGTTTTATCAAGCCCAGAATGTCACCTTGCAGTGCTCCGATGCTGTTATGAAGAAGAAGGATTGATCTATGAGAATGTGTATTGACTATAGAGTTGAATAAGGTGAATTTTAAGAATAAGTATCCATTAACCAAGATAGATGATTTGTTTGATCAGTTAGAGGTTGTTGTTGTATTTTTGAAGATTGGCTTACAGTTAGGTTTTCATCAGTTGAAAGTAAAGGCTAAAGATGTAGAGAAGAGAGCTTTTAGCACGAGATATGGGTATTATGTGTTCGTAGTTATGCCTTTTGGTCTGACAAATGCACCAATAATATTTATAGATTTGATGAATAAGGTATTCAAGGAGTATTTAGACTAGTTCATCATGGTATTTATTCATGAAATTCTAGTATACTCAAAAACTAAAATAACCATATGAAGTTATTGAGGATGTCTTTGGAGACGTTGAGGCAACCTCAACTATATGCAAAATTTTTGAAATATGAATTTTTGTTGAAGTATCTAGCATTTTTGGGACATGTGGTCAGTAAGGAGGGAATATTTATAAATCCCTAGAAAGTACAATTGTAGTGGATTTGTTGAGTCCAACTATGATGTTTGAGGTTCATAAATTTTTTTTTATATGGCAGATTATTGCACGAGGTTTATCATGGGTTTTTTTATTGATTATGATTCCTTTTATAAGACTAACTCAAAAGACTACTATTTTATAAAACACTTAAATGTGAAACTTGTTTCCAAAAGTTGAATGACAATGTGGTGTTACCTCTTATGATGACTATTCCAGCAGGTGTAGGAGGTTTTCAAGTGTATAGTCTTACTTTATTGAACGGACTTTGATGTGTATTATAGAAAAATGGGAAGGTGATTGCATAAGCTTGCAAATAGTATAAGACTCATGATAGAAAGTACCATACTCAAGATTTAGAGTTGGCAGCGATTATATTTTTGTGGTAGATCTAGAGATATTATCAATATATGGCAAGGAGTGAGATCTATACAGACAATTTGAGCTTGAAGTATATCTTAATGCATAAGAAATTGAACTTAGGAAGAGTCTATGGTTGGAATAGATTAAGGATTATGATTTAGATATTATTTATCAACCTAGGAAAGCGAATGTAGTAGTGGATGCATTAAGAAGAAAGATAGTTGGAGAAATAGTTAGTATGCTTATTTCTAAGTAAACATTAACAAGATAGATGTAGAAACTAGAATTTGAGGTAATTCGTTCAACTGATGAGACTGCCAGAATTATATCCTAAATGGTCGTGTTACCTTCATTGCAGGCCAAAGAATTAAAAAACCTCAAAAGTGGGATGTTATGTATGGAAATTGGTAGATAATATTCAAGTTTGTAGAAGGCCTAAATTGTAAGTGAATGATTAAGGTGTTGTGAATTGTGCAGTAGATTATGGGTTCTAGCTAGTGGTGAATTAAGAAAGAAAATCTTGCAAGAAGTCCATCACTCTTGATACACTATTCATCTAGGACGTAGCAAAATGTATCAAGATTCGAAGCATATGTTGGTGGCTAGGTTTCAATAGGAATGTAACAAGCTTTGTATCAAGTGCATGACTTATCAAAATTTGAAAACTGAAGATCAAATACCATGTGGTTTATTATAACGTCTATGCATTTTAGAGTAGAAGTGGAAAGAATATACTATGGATTTCTCTATAGGATTCTCAGGTCAAGACAAGGTCATGATCCAGTGTGGGTTGTTGAAGAAAGATTAACTGAGTTAACTCATTTTCTTTCAATCAGGTAGATGGGTTCTATAGAAAGCAAGCTTAACTATATATTATGGAAATTATCATACTGTAGGAAAATTTCTAAAGTTATTCTTTTTTCATAAAGGTTGATTTACATTAGGATTGTGGAAGGTTATTTAGAAAGGTCTAGAGACTAATCTAAATTTCTATATAGCTTTCCATCCTCAAGAAAATGGGCATTCTAAGAGAATGATTCAAGTATTAGAATATTTGCAGAGGCTATATGTTCTGAATTTTGGTGGAAGCTGGGTAGATTAATTAAATTGGCTTATAATAATAACTTCGAGATAATTATTAGAATGGCTTCTAATGAAGTTTTGTACGGTAGAATTTGTTGAACACCATTGACAAGAATAAAGTAGGTGAAAAAAAATTAATGGATCATAAACATGTTGATGAAGCTAAAGAGAAAATCAGAATGATCATGAAGAGACTAAAAGTAGCCCAATATAAATAGAAGAAGTATCACACCCTACAGAATGGAGATGTTCGATTCCAAGTTGGTGATTTTATTTTTTATTTTAAATTAGTCCAATGAAAGTAATAAGCTGATTTGAGAAGGACATTAAGTTAAGCCCAAGGTAAATTGGCCTTTTTGAAGTGATTGGATGGGCTGGGAAGTCTGATTATCAATATTACTACCAAAAAACTATATCAAAAATTCATAATGAATTCATGTGACAACTCTTAGGAAATCAGTTTCAAATTTTGAATAAAGAATTCCTGAAGAAGAAGTTGAACTCAGACTTCACCTTGGACATAAAGATGAACTAGAATATTTTCTTTCTTATAAAATGAAGCAGCTAAAGAACAAGAAAATACATATGCTTAAGATTTAGTGGAAATGCAAATCTGATCAAGTAGCCACTTGGGATAAAGTGGCCAAAATAATAAAACTATATCCAGGTTTTTTCTGAGTATACTTTGATTCCTAAGTCATTCTACTAACTCTCAAACAATGTTCCTTACAAATTGATTCAATTCCTCTTGCATAGCGAAGATCCAAAACTCATCAGAAAGGGCTTGATTGATGTTGGTGGGTTCAGTCATTGAGATAAAGGCAGAATGATTTACTTCCTTTCTAAGTCCATGCCTAGTTCTAACACCTTCAAAGGGTCTCCTAAGATCAGTTCTTTAGGATGACTCGAAGGATATCTCCAATCTCTTGGCAAAGTATTTTTAGGTTCTACCCTTTCCTCCAGATTTATATTTTCAACTCCTTAGGTAATCTCTCATACATCTTCTTCTTCCTCAACTCTAGTCTCCTTAGGATCATATTCATCAAACACCACATGAGGTATCTCCTCCACCACCAAAGTCCTTTTATTAAACATCCTAAAGGATTTCCCCACACTAGAATAGCCTAAGAACACTCCTTCATCAGATTTAGGGTCAAATTTTCCTAAAGATGATTTCCCATTCTTCAGAATGAAAACCTTACAGCCAAAGACATGAAGGTGGGACAGGTTTGGAGTTCTACCCTTAATGATCTCATAAGATGTCTTATTCAGATTTGATCTAACATTCACCCTATTCAGCACATAACAGGCAGTGTTCACCACTTCAGCCCAAAAGTATTTTGGAAGTGAATACTCAGCAAGCATGGCTCTAGCGGCTTCCACTAAGGTCCTGTTCTTTCTTTCAGTTACCCTATTCTGCTGAGGGGTCCTAGGAGCTGAAAAATTGTGGCTAATCCCTTGCTCTCACAGAATGTTCCAAATCTCACATTTTCAAACTCTCCACCATGATCACTATGAATAGTCAAGATCTCACAACCTAACTTCCTCTAAATCTAAGTGGAGAAAGATTTAAATTCATCAAATGACTCAGATTTTTATGACAGAAATCTAATCCAAGTGAACCTCGTGTAATCATCAACAATCACAAATCCATAGACTCTCCCCCCTAAGTTGGTAGTGCTAATGGGTCCAAACAAAATCCATATGAAGGACTTCTAAAGGTCTAGAGGTGTTGATGTCCTTAATTGAGTGGAAAGAGGAGTGGACTTGCTTCCCTAATTGACTAGCATCACATAAGTGGTCCTTAGTGAACTTAAGCTTGGGGACACCTCTAACTAAGTCCATTTGGGTGACTTTCCTAAGCGTTTTCATATTAGCATGACATAATCATCTTGTGCCACAACCAAGACTCATCAGCAGTAGTTTTTAAGCAAATTGAAACATCAGTTTTAAAGCAGCTTACATCCAGCATGTAGACATTATTGATCCTTTGTCCCTGCAAAAAAATTTTATCATTTAAGCTTATAATGCAACAAGTGGGCAGGAACTTGATGTTGTATCCTTTGTCACAAAGTTGACTGATGCTCAGCAAGTTGTGTTTCAATCCATCTACAAGAAAAATATTATCAATAATAAAATTTTTTGAATCTCCAATTATATCTGCTCCTACGACCCTCCTAGTGGTGTTGTCTCCAAGTGTAACCTTGCCTCCAGCTCTGGTCTCCAGCAAAATGAACTGATTTGGATCTCCCATCATATGTCTTGAACATCTGATGTCCACGTATCATATGTTCTCATGAGGCATTATGTGAGTGCACTCCTACAAAATCATCAAACATCAGATTTAGGAACCAAAATAGGTTTGGGTTCCTTCTTATGAAAAGAAGAATGCAATGCATGTGTGCAGTGCTGTGAAGTATACAATTTGGGTATCCACACCCAATGTGTACTACGATGAACCGTGCAAATGTGTGAGATAAGTCCTAGCATGCCACAAAAAAAATATCTAACACCAGGAAAAGGATTTACTAATCTATGTAGGTGATAGTGCATCTTCCTAGGTGTGTATAAAACATGCTTTGATGATTTTGAAATAGATTCATCAAAAGATGGAGGTGCATAAAATTGTGTAAAAGTAGGAGGTGTTTTATTTTTCTCAAAAGCACAAATTTTTAGTCTTAAAAATTCAGTTTCCTTCGTGAGACTTATAATTTCAAACTTTAAATAATGCTCATCACTAGCTAAGTTACATGCCATGGTGTCCAGTTCTTTATAAGCTTTTTCTAAATTAACATGTAATATTTTTAATGACTCATGCTCAATATTTAGTTTAGAATGTTTTTTATTCAATTCATCAAATTCATCAAGTAAGGACATGTGATTGCTATCAAGTGTAGAATGATCCTTAATTATAACATCATGCTCTTTTTGCAAATTCAGGAAATCCAATTTCAGGCTAGCATGTGTTTTCTTAAGTTTTCGATACAATGAATGAATTTTCTCAGAAACATCTAGCAATTAATTATAGGTTAGCTTACATACCTCTTATTGATCAGACTGACCAGGATGATCATCTGCCATCTGACACAAATTTGTAGTCTCCTCCTCAGCTTCGGTCTCAGAGGAGTCGGATGCAGAATCTACCCAGAACACCTTCTGAATCCGCTTCTTGTCCTTCCTGAACTTAGAATTCTTCCACCCTTCTCCTTGCTTGGGTGAGCCTTAAGTGTAGGGCAATCAGCTATTATATGTCCAGGCTTCCTGCATTCAAAGCAAACAATATCAGATAAACCTTTTAAATTTTTGCTACTCTTACCTTTATTCCATTTCTGAAAGTTCTTATGTTCTTCCTTAGAAAGCTTTTGAATTGCCTAGTGATTAAGGCAACATCATCGCTATCAGACCCGAAAGTATCAGTATCAGTCTCGTTGGCTTTCAGCGTCACAGTTTTCTCCTTCTTCTTCTCACCTACATCAAGCTGTCTTTGGTTCACCCCTTGCTCGTAAGCAATGAGTGACCCAAGTAAGTTATCAATCGAATAAGTGTTCAAATCTTTTGATTCAGTAATTGTAGTTATCTTAGCATCAAAAGAAGAAGGCAAACATCTCAGAATTTTGTTCAATTTTTCATAGTTGGTAAGTTCTCTTCCTAAAGCATATAAAGAAGTGACAATTTGAGTGAACCTAGTATACATTTCAGAAATCGATTCACTAGGTTTCATTCGAAAGAGTTTATAGTCGTGAAGTAAGATGTTCAATCTAGATTACTTAACCTCAGATGTACCTTCATATGTAATGCATAATCTATCCCAGATTTTTTTACCCGTAGAGCAAGTAGAAACACACACGTAATCTTCAAATTTCAGTGCACAAAAAAAAAGTTTAAACATTTGGCATTCAGTTGGGCTAAGTCCCGATCATGAAGAGTCCATTCAGTGAAATGCAGTTCAATTTTAACATTATTAACCATTCTAAAAGGTGCTTCATAGCCATCCTTAACAAGCATCCACATGTGATAATCAATTGATTATAAAAAGGTGACATGCGAGTTTTTCAAAAATTAAAAGGTATGTTATCAAACAGTGGTCGTCGTGTAATGAAATAACCTTCAGCAGTATTATGATTACCAAAGTTAGCCATGGATCAAAATTCAAAATTTTTTAAACTTAATTTTTGAATCCCTCTCTGATACCACTTGAAAGTTCGATAAGGATGTTAAGCTCTTATGAACTAGCCCCGAGGCTAACCAAGAGGGGGGGGGTGAATTGATAGTTTTAAAAATTCGAGAGCAAAACAACGATTTAAAAAATCTTTTTGAATGTTTTAAAACTTTTACAGTTATACGATGATGTGTAGATATTCAACGATAACAAAATAATAATCACAATCACATAATCATCAACAGAAAAGTAAATGCAAAAAATAATCAGAAAGAACACACTAGATTTTATACTGGTTCGGTCAACTTGACCTATGTCCACTCCCCGGAGCCTCCCCTCTGGGTATTGCACTAACACTAAGTGACTCTCCTTCTACTCCCACAGCAAGGTGGAGAAGCCTGTACAAAAACTCCTTTCCACCAACCCGGTGAGGCAGAGAACCTGAACTCCTTTCGCTTCCTCCTGAAGCAGGTAGAGAACCTAGACTCCTTTCCCTTCCTCCTGAAGCAGGCAGAGAACCTAAACACCTTTCGCTTCCTCCTGAAGCAGGCAGAGAATTCGGATCTTCTTACGAACAATCCTCCACAGAGACACCGACAAGATGAGAGAGACGAATGGAGAAGATGACTCAGATTCTTACTTAGAGCAACCTTTGTGAATCCCTCACAAACTCTCCCTCACAAGATCCTCTCTCTCTCTCCCAAGCTCTATCTCTCTCTCTCAAGGTTTTCTCTAGAAAGGAAAGTGGCAAAAGATTTTTCTTGTTGGAAGAAAAAGATCTTAAATAGGAGGGCTCAAAAATTTCCCTAAATCTCAACTGGTCGTCAAAGATCGTCCAGGACGATCGCAGGATCATCTTATACGATCAATGTAAAATCTCATATTTCAGCCTGGACGATCTGGTTTCTCTAGACGATTAGAAGAAAATTTATTTTGATCGTCCCGTATGATTCTGCGATCATCCGAGACGATTAGTGTAAATCAAAATTTCGTCCAGAAGACAGCTCTGGTCATCCAGGGGAACTTGGGTTGGACGATCTCAAAATGACTTGATCGTCCAGGACGATACACCTATCGTCCTGTACGGTTAGTTGAAAAATAACAAAATCGTCCTGCACACAGCTCTGGACATATAGGTCAGAACATGATGGATAATTTTAAAATGAGTTGATCGTCCCTATCGTCCGGTACGATTAGTTCAAAAATGACAAAATCATCCTTCACATAGTTCTAGATGTACAGGTGATAGGCACTAGACGGTCATGATTTTTAACATATAGTCCCGTACGATCTTACAATCATCCAGGATGATATGATTGAATCAATTAAATATTAATTACTTTTCTTAATCACCAGACTAATTTAGGCATGATTGTAACGGATCACCCAGGACGATACACATATCGTCGAGACGATCAGACCAAATATCTAAAAATAAAAACTTGCCTAACTTAATCTAGCGGCTGAGAATTTTTGATTTGAGCCTTTCTTCCTGTACGATAATAGGATCGTCCAAGATGATCTGCTTAATCAGACCGACTTAACTTTGTCGCCCTAATTAGGGTTTCTATTTTCATTGGATCGTCCAGGACGATGTGAATATCATCCAAGATGATCTGAATAAAAAAATGAACAGAAACTCTAATTCACTAAAACTCTCCCCCTGAGTGTGTGTGTGCAAGGTTACTTAGCTAGGGGATCATTTACATTACATTTGACTCAATAAAGATGAAAACAGTACATTTGACCTGAATTACAAAACAGACTGACTCGATCTTGGGCTGGCTTGAACTTGCAATTGATTATGCAGACCTGAAAGATTAAACAGGCAACCAAAAATAGAAATGTTTACTATCATCAAAATCATAGTCCTTGAAACCAGATTTGCAACAAATTTGTATCTATGGTACCTTGTAGAGTTATTGAGCTTTGTATTTTTTATCATTTATTGTTGTTTCCTTCCATGTAGCCCTCAGATTCCCTATAATCAAAGGGTGAAGAGGATTAATTTTTATCTTTTAGCATTGTAGCATTCATTAACACTTATATTACAGACATTTAAACTAGTGGATTATTTTCTCTCTCTCTCTACCTCCATTCTCACATAGCTTTCCCTGTTATACTCTCAAAGCTTACATACTTGTAAGGTCAGGTATCACCAGTGGATAAATTTTGATCCAATATGAGAACCACAATATTTTATATAATAAAAAAGGAAACTTTGAGTTTTAAATAACATGATGCTAGAAATTAGAGAAATATGCCTTTTTATTTCTTGAGGAAATATATCCGAAAATTCCATTTCGATTAAAATGCCATAGGAATTCGAAGAGAAAATCAAATTATATAAGCAAACTCTCGTGTAATAAATTTCATAGATCTTTCAATTTATCAAAGCCTTCTTTTAATTCAAATAAATTTAAATAAAAATGACTAATGCTTGATTAGAAATTATAGGTCAAATTTTCAATAACATGTGATCTCATTATGATTAAATTTTGTTCGAATATTATTGAAAGTTATTTGAATCAAATTTGGTCATAGAATGCATCAAAAAAGGTAGTCCATGGGAGTTTTGATCCGATAGAAATCTTAAGTACAATTCTCCCATGAATGAAATAATAAGCCTATTTCTTCAATTGAAGATACTATGGGATATAAAAACTAGGGTTTTAAAAATCGGACCGGACGGGCTGGTTTGACCGATTCAACCTTCAATCGGTCTTAAGGCCGGTCCGGTTCATTCTAAAAATCGTTTCTGCATTGAAACGGCCAGAACCGCTAGTTCAACCTACAAACCACTGAACTGGTCACGGTTCTCTTGAACCGGCCAGTTAAATTTTTTTTAATTATTTGAATAATTAAATAAATTATTTTAAAATATTTAGATTAAAATATTAAGTTATATTTATAATATAATTTTGAATTTGAAATGCTTAATTTTAAATTAAATAATTCCAACTAATCATTTCACAAGGTTTCATCATTTTATGTATGATATTAATCTATCCTATCTCAAAAGATAATACAAAGTAAAAAGCATTACCAAAAGAAAGTTTCCTAAGTGATGTGGAACTAAAAAAATTAACGTTCTTACTTTTTAAGTTTACAATATACACTATATATTTAAAAATAGATTTTTTAAAATAAATATTTAATGATGTAAATAATATTTATTTTTAATTAATAATGTTAAATGAATTATATTCTTCATTTATTATTTTATGTACTATAAAAATTAATTAATTAGTTATTTATTTATAATAAATGATCTAATCTAATCTCAATAATTTATAAATATAAAATTTTTCTATGAATTTAATATATAATTTATAAATATAAATTATATCTAAATGTATAATATAAATTAATAATAATTTATATTAAACTTTAAATTGATATGTAAGTTAAATTTTTATTAAATTTGAATTAAATTTAAAAATTGAGTATGTTTAAATTTAAAATTACATAAGATATTTTACTGATGTATGAATTTAATTTATTTTTTAATAAAAAATTTATAATATCATATGATTATTATGTCATTAAATTTTATTTATTACATCGTCCGGTTCGACCCCGGCTCGACCGGTCGAACCGTAAATCTCTCCTTTCGGTTCATTGTTTGGTCTCATTTTCATAACCTTGATAAAAACTCTAATTTTCCTAATAATAATAATAAGTTACAGTATATTTTCATAATATATTTCTAAAAATAATATTCAAATGGCATTTTTATTACTAATTTTTTTAACCACTTTTACATAATTATATTTTTTTTGACATTTAGGAGATTCGAGCTCGAATGAAATGGGAGGAACGTGTTCCGTCGACCACTCGGCCGCAAACCTGATCTTATAATTATAAATTATTGATGCATGTAAAGTTTAGGACACATCAATGTAGAACAAAATATCATGATGGAGCAGACTTCTCAGTTTGACGCGTCGGGCTTCGTGGTGGATTGGCGTGTAATGAGCTTGTTCTTTTTTTTTTTTTATAACAATTTGTAAATTTATTTTTTATTAGACAAATTTGTCTTATTAATTAAATGGAAACTTTGGGATTAACTTTTGATCGTCGAAAGTGTACTCTGTCAATAAGACTCGCACTTTAATATATCCCAACTGTTTGTTAAGAATATCACAAACAACAAATATAAGAAAATAAATATATTAATGTTCTGTTTGGAATTTGCTATTTATGACTTTCTAAAGTAATTTTTTTGTGCAAAAATTTTACAGTTTTTTTAATAGAAAGCTGTTTTATACTGACATCCCAAGGTTTCATTTGAAACAATTTCTTGTTGCTTTATTTTCAAACTAAAATTATAATTTGCTTGGTCATTGCTTTTTTACTGTTTTCAAAAAAGTTACTTTCTCCATCACAACTTTACAACCAACTTTAATAAAAGTTTTAGTCGTACTAAATAAATCCTCTTTTCATTTGGGATAGTTTTCATACTACTTTCTAAAAAAAAATTCTAGTCCAAAACTTTTTTGAAAATAGAGAAAAAACAATGGCCAAATATTGTCCCAAAAGAAGTCAAAATAGGATATGTATAAGACTACTTTTTTCTTAATTATGAATCTCTCTCTCTCTTTTCTCTCTCCCTCTCTCTCTCTCTCTCTAGAGAAAGACTTGTATTAATGTTTATCAACCGGAAAAATGACCAAATTATTGTATTTTGTCATGCAAAGGAGCAAAGCTTAAGGATTTTGGGTTGGTATCTTTGACTTTGTTCAATCAAATTAATATTTTTTTCTAAGGAAAAGATATAATTTTAAAATATATTGTCAAATTTGAAATCTTTAGATAAACAATCATCTCCATTGTTTATTAGGCCACATATATTTTACCCAAATCAAATAACTACACACAAAAGGCCAAATTAGGCCATTAAGAGTCTATTCATTTAGATAACATTAATAGAAATAATGAGCACATCAATATTTTATCATCATGAAAAAGATTTAATTTAATTTCGTCAAATTACCACAAGCATTGGTTATATATAAGGAATTTGTTATAAATATATCGATTGTTGGTATTAGTCAACCATTGCTTAGTGATAGGTTTTCAGAAGGAGAATTTTAGTTGTTTTATCAAATATTTGGACACTCAATCAGATGATCTGAATTGATCTCCTTGATCAAATTTCAGCAATATTGGATTCATCTAATCTAAAAAATTATTTTGACTATATGCCTACAAAATTTTGATGATAATTGACCCCTCAAATAGCCTAAGTAAATTATTGATTATGCTTATATGAACTTGATTTAGGCTCAATTTGACTTAGATCCAACCTTTCTTGATACTATTTAGGTTATCTCCTCAAATTGCATAGTTTAAACTAAGCTTAAAATAAAATTTAAATTATCCCATAGTTAATTATTTAAACATCTAACCTAAATACTATCATGCGCTTTATGGATTAAAAATCGTCTCAAAATTCTTACTTGATTTGATAAATTTTTAATATCGTGTATCAGTTTCCCCTAATTTCAAATGTCAAACTTTATGAGTCTAAACAATCTCAATTTGAAGATGTTTTTGAGAATAAAATCAAAACTTCAAAGTAATATCTAAGGAGTGAACATTCTCTAGTACATCGTGATTGACTGTGGGCTTAAAGGAGTCTCATAAGTATAAGAGAACACACTAGATTGAAATCTCCTTGATGGAGTTACAATAAACAACTAAAGTAAATTGCCTTGCACAAAAATTAATATACGGAACAATAATTAGTTGAATAACTCTTAGACAACATGTTACCCTATCTCAAAAGATAAAAGACAATTAACTCTACGTAGTTGAAAGATACATATATATAAACGAGAATTATGCTAGATACAGATTGGTTTTATTTATTTTAGAGGATTTTTTTCAATTGTCACTTGATTATAAGGCTATTTAGACTTTTTATTTGGTGTCAAGAAAAATCTTCATTAATAATTTTAATTTTTCTAGCAAGAAAGTTTTGTATAAAGGTTTTCTAAATTAAAATTTCATCTTAACAGAAGAATGGATCAAATGGTTAAGAAACATAGAGTTTATTTATAAATGCAACTAAGTATTATAAGCATGCATGGTAAAGAAAAAAAGTGATAGTCAAACAAGTTCAGACTTCTAATAAGCATGAGTGTATAAGGAGATTATATATATATATATATAATATATATAATATATATATATATATAGAGAGAGAGAGAGATAGAGAGAGAGAGAGAGAGAGAGAGAGATAGAGAGAGAGAGAGATTGTGTGAATATATGTGGATCTTCTAGTTAAAAAAACTTAAGATTTCTCATTATTATTGAACAAATATAACAAATATGATGTTAACTTAGCACCTAATTCTAGGAAAGGGACTTAAAATATTATCATGGTATGACCATTAATGATGGTGGTGGAGATGTATTAACTATTAGATTATAGTTATAAATGGCTCCAAAGATTTATTTTGGTATTAGGATATGTTTCATAGTTTAATGTAGATGGAGATGTCCATACCACGGTATGAAAGTGAAAAATAAAAAATAGGCCAAAAGTCCAAAATTTGGACCGTTTAATCAACTATTTTTTGGAAGGGTTTCATGGTGAAAAATTGTGAGAAATTGTAGAAGGCTGTACTAGAATATGTAGATGAGTTAATGGAGTGGGCGTAATGAGGTCAAAAATAGGAGGCTTGTGTGTGGGTACTTTGTATTTGCTATGTGGTTCCAAAATCCCTTTAAAGTTTTTATTTGAGTGTTTTCAATGAGAGAAATAAATTAATGTTATGCGTCATAGATCCAAAAATGAAAAATGAATAATGGTTAAAGTCATGTCATTTTTGTGTTTATAATTTTTAGGTGATGTAATAAGATAAAATGGCGTGGTATTAAGGTAAGTGTTTTCTAATGGTCATATAATATTTATTTATATTATAATATATGTCAAGAAGGTGTAAATGTTTAGATCTTGAATTATTATTACATTGAGATTTATAAATATATCACATCAATTAAATATTTGTTTGGGAAACGCATGAATATACATTAAAATCTATTAGAGGTGCTAACTAGGTCATTTTGATTTTGACTTTCAAATGGAAAAGAATGAGTTAGAGATTTATATTAATTTTTCATGTATCAAGCAGTAGCAGAGGAGGAGCTTACCAAGCATTATTATCCATCCAAGAATGCACTTCACTTAACCACCCATGAAATAAGAGGCCAAGCACTCACCAAGGGTGATCATTCTCACCAAACCCATTTATATGAATGTGCCCATTCATGGGACCATCAGTTCAACTTTCTATGACCATCCAACCTGGAGCTCAACCTTCATGCAATACCATCTCACTCACCTCTCTCTTCTTAAGCAATCTTGGAGCTTCCATATAGGTTATCGACCATGTCAACCAACTCACCAGCTATAGATCCCTCATTATATGAGTACTCACCCAGAGAGTCACTTACATACAATCACCCATATATATAAAAATTATATCAATGAGCTCGCCTGAAGGAAACTCAGTGAAGCATTTTGACCAAGCCCTCCTTTAGCTAATAAGGAGGTAACATGTGTCTAGGGTAGTGTGTAGTATTGTTTGGTTATTTTATGTAGCATTATACTTTTATCTTTTATAGTGCCCATAAAACCCTTTAAGTAAAGGGTGATGAGAAATATTTTGGAACCATATGTTGGACTTTTTAACTGATATAGTAGATACTCTCCTGGTTTGAGGCTCATATTTTCTTAAGCATCATATATGTTTCTACTCTCACTCTCTCTTTCTCTAATTCTTTCTCTTTTTCTCGTCATTCTCTCGTAGGTTCTTGGGTAACTTGCTTACTCTTAGCTTTAATTTTCTAGTAAGGTTGGGTGTCTTCTATAGATAATTTTTTATCCAACAACCTCTCATGTGCGGTGAGCATGAATTGATGCCATCGATAAGAATATATGTTCAAAATGATGAATTAATCCATCTAGAGTTAGGTGCCCATGATCTCTTAGTAAACATGGAGAATGCTAATTACACTACTCACAAAGTCCACATGGAGATTAAAGAAAGAATATTGAAGATGACTTAGGATGCCTTAAGTTGCACCAAGGGCGAGTATGAAGATAAAACACCCAAAAAAGGTTTGACTAACTTTCCAGTCCATCAATATGTGTGGTGTTTATCTCCATGAATTATATTGATAGTAAATGTCATCTCTTGACTTAATGATTTTAATACTGACACTTTTTTTCATTTTCTTAAGTATAATCTAGTTTATATATGATTGGTATTTTATTGGGCTCTACTAGGGTTTGGATTCCAGCCACTTCCAATCTGTCCGCCTATATTTAACCAATGATATTCATCTTCATCGTTCAACTCAAAGAAGTGTTCTACTCTTTCAAGGCGTGCCCCCTCGTGGTTTTTGTCAAGGGAGGTTTTTTACTTTCTCCCTATTCTTTACTTTTTTTTCTGGTACTTTGCCTTAGGGCTGATCGAGTTTCCATTTTTATGATTTTTTTCCTTGTTTGGATGCTTCTTTAGGATCCATCTTCATCGAAGATAATTGGCATCCTCTATTGAGATCTGACCCTAGTTTCTAGTCTTCTAAGAATCAGTCCAAATCCTTCAAGGAAATCCTGGCTGGATCAAATTCCTCTAACTATTTTCCTCCTCTAAAGCATGCTACCCATTTGGATTTTTGAAGAAGAAATCTAAGCACTTTCAGCCCCTTTCAAATTTGCTCTCATTAGTAAATTTACTTCTAAACGCCCTACTCTTGACTCCATTCAAAAATTCTTTTTCTTACTTAAGCTTTCTGGTGATTTTTCTGTAACTCTCTTGGATCTGCATCACGTCCTCATTAAACTTTCAAATGATCTGGACTATAGTCAGACTTTTCCTTGTAGGGCATACTACATCTACAACTGTTAAATGAAACTTATATAATAGACCCCTATGTTCGACATTTCTGTTGAATCTCCTATTGTTCTTATTTAGATTTTCTTTCCTGACCTCAGACCTCACTTGTTCTCTCATTGTATTTTTTATGGACTAGGTTTGATGTTTAGCCGACCATTAGAAACAGATGGGGCTATGACTTCAAGCTCTCTCCCTTCTGTTGCCCATATATTTATCAATCATGATGTTACTATGTCCTATCCAAAATTCTATCTGGATCTTGCTAATAAAGTTCAGATACATTCAAAAGGTCATTTTAAATGATATCCCTAACTTTTGTATTCACTAAAAATCTTTAAAGCATAAGAAATCAAAATGATATCACCTTCACCCTCATTCGAGAAAGCATAATCCTTCCAAACCTATCTCTAATTTAATGATAATATCGCTTTTGGCAAGTTAGATACACCAATTAATGTTGAGAACCTATCCTCTGCTTTTGCTATTTCATATTTTAAGAATTTACTTGGTGAAACTAAGGAGATGGAGATAATTTCCAACTCTAACGGTATCCCCTTACTTATTTCTGAAAATGACAATGCTACTTTTTCTAAATGTCATGATAATGTTGTTATTTATAATTCTCTGATGGGTATGAATAAGGACTCTATTGCCGGTCCTGATGGTTTCACTACTGCTTTCTTTCAAAAGTGTTGGCATATCATTAAAAATGACTTAAGTTTGTTGGGAAGTTCTTTTTAAATGGTAAGCCTACTCCTATAGTTTTTACAAGCATCGCTTTAACACTAATCCCTAAATGTGATAATCCAGCTACCTAGAATGTCTTTAGACCTATTAGCTTATGTTCTACCTTTAATAAACTTATTTTCAAAATCCTTGTTGATAGAATGGCTTCTCTACTCCTTAAGATCATTTCCCCTGACTAGATTGGCTTTGTCAAAGGGAGATGTATTTCGGATAATGTGCTACTTGCTCAAGAGCTTATTCATGATATCAATCATAAAGCTATTAAGCACAATATTGTGTTGATATTTGACATAACAAAATCCTATGATAATATTAATTAGTCTTTAATTTATGACATTTTGAAGATTTTTTGTTTTAATAATTCTTCCATTTCTCTTACTCTCAACTTATTGAGAATGTTTAGGTTCCTCTTATTTTAGGCAAGATGATTGGTTGGGTTATGGTCTTTTTATGTTATTCTTAACACTAACTCCCTGTACATTTAGAAAGTTTTCTACTTTATTTTGAATGTAAATGGTATCATAATCTTATTTATGAGCACATTCCCTCATTTGTTGCTATTGAAATTTGTGATATCCCTATAAACTTATTTTCTAAAGATCAACATATGTTAAATTATCTATTGATGGTGAATTCTCTACTAAAACATTTTCTTTCTCCTTTAAGTTAAAATCTCCTTTAAACCCTATTTTTCATAAAATATGGAACTCTTTATCCTTTATATTATATCTATTTAGTCTGGCGAATTCTTAAGG